>VDFB02057968.1:0-20297 GCA_007258455.2 Sequoia sempervirens
AAGTGACTTTTAAATAGTGGTTTTAAGACACACCTATTGAAAATCATTTTATATCATCTGAGTATTAAAATAAATTACATATTTGGAAACTAGACTTGGAGTACTAAATTTTATGATTAATGACTTTTTTTAAGGTTTCATCTCTAAGTGCTTCAAATTTTAAGGTCAAATGTGACAAATTCTAAAAATCAAGGAAAACACTTTCACTTTCTGGCCATAAAGTGGACTCAACTTCTTGCACGCACCCCCATGACATCAACAACTAATTAAAAACTATTTTTCTAACAACTTTGTAATCTACTAATAGATGGCATTGGTACAAGGAATATTATTTATTTGCACCCAATTGTACCATAATAATTACACAAGAAAGCATACAAATTGTATACGACTATAAAAAAAATTGCTAAATTGATTCCTCCATGCTCTTAAATGACTTGAATTTTTCTACAAACATAATTGTGTCATATATAAATGCAAGTGCTTTTTTAACCTTTTGAATTCAAGGGTGAGGTTCATTTTTTTCCAAGAGGTATTTAGTAAAATCTCACCTTTAAAATCCTCACAAAAAAGCCCAAAATCTCACCACCTATAAAACCCTCACAGATGGAACTCAAACAAAAAAATCATTTACCAAATCTTTGTCAAATCCTAGATGTACAACCTAATCTAAAGACACACATTCAAACTTGAAAATGTATTCATTATTTTCTTACAAGACCATGGATTTAACTATGCACACAATTTCAATCCTACCACAAGTTAACAGTACTTGACTAAAATCTCCCACAACCTAAATTAGTCTAATACAAAATAATAATAAAACTACAACCAATTCTAAATTATTTCTACGTAACTCCAAGAGAAAAATATACAAACAAATATTCAAATTCCATAATACAAAAGAATAAACAAGCATACCATTAAGATGACACAAGGTATATCTAGGGAAAAAAAACCTTAAAAGAAAAAGTTGAACTTCTAGAAGCACTCACACATTCAATGTATTATTTTATAAACAAATATTACAATGCACTCATTAAATCTTCATATGTAAAGCTTTTAGAATATCAAACTCTCTAATTGCATTCCATATGAACAAGGAAATAAAATTCATGTAACCGCATTTTAATCCATGCTTCATTTCCACACATATGCAACCTACAAAATATGTTCAATCAACCTTAGCCAACGAGTCAAAAGTTATCATAGCCAACCTCAATAACTACTTATGTGATTACTTTTGTAAACAAACAAATTTCAAAAAACCACTAAATGGTGTTACATTAACCATATGCCTTTAAACCATTAGCTTACAAAACTATGTCCCCCTCATTTCCTTTTTACACTAGAATATCAAAATCTCTAATTGCACTCCATGTGAACAAAGAAAATAAAAATCATGTGACCACACATTCAATCCATTCTTTTTTTCCTCACATATGCAACCTACAAAAAATGTTCAAGTAATATTATCCAACGAGTCAAAGGTTATGATAGCTAACCCCAATAACTAATGTGATTGATTACTTTTATAAAAAAAACTTTCACAAAACCACTAAATGGTGTTACATAAACCATAAGCTTACAAAACTATGCGCCCCTCATTTATTTTTGGTACTAAATGTTCCCTTTGTGTACTATTTTTTCTCAATTGGTACTAATTTTTTCAATATTAACTATTTTCTCATCAAACCACATTAAATATGCATTTCGATGTTACATACAATAATAAAATGTTCTTACGAATTTTTAACACATGTGATGCATGCATACCTAGATTCCCTAGATGCGCCACAATTGAATATTACATTATAAGTATTATGCAAGGTATACAACACATCATTTCTCAACAATCCTAAACATATAAATTAAGACATTTTAAGACCTAAGGCAACTTAAAAAAATATACACATGTACAATTATTAGAAATGTGACAAAATATTAAAATAAAAACTTACTTTTTGTGTGATATAAGAGTTATCGATAATATTTCAAAATAAAATAAAAATAACTCATCATGTCAACTTCCTAAGCTTCTATTTCAATTTGCAAGAAAGAATAAAGTTTCAAATATTTCTACTTTACAATTTTAATTAATTATTTATTATAATATTTTAATGAAATAATTGTTTATATTTTAATATCCACTTCTTTTTAAAATTTTCTTTAATGTTAAAAATTATCAATATTGTTATATTGCATGCATAAGTAGAGCTCAAACATAAGACCTTGCATGTATATATTATTGATTTTCTTTATGAGTAGAGTTTTTTATTAGATTTCTTATTAACCCATTTCTCTAATTAAGCCACATTTTAGTGTTTAAGGCTCCTACCATACTTTATATAGACCAGCTAGGACTCGAACGTAAGACCTCCCATGTGCGTGTTGGTGCACTACACTAGTATACTATAGACCATCTTTCTAATTGAAGCATTTCTACAAACTTCTTATTTTGACTCAAGTTTGACTCATTTCTCCAATACCCCTCTTATACCATACTTTGGTACTTAAAACTTCTAATTTAACTCTATTTTGAAATAATAATATAACCATTTAATCATTAAATATATACAAATCACAAATGACTCGACTTAATATTGCAACAACCATATTCCAAATGTAGTTGCATGCTAAATAGTTTCCTTGTCAAGTCAAAAATACACCAGGAGAATGCATCATTGAAATAAACAATGCAGAATCAATATTGAAAACAAAATGACTAGATTTATTATTTTAGATTAGAAAGCTTAATTCTTTATAAAATGATTAGATCAATAATTTATAGGTTAGGAATCATAATTCTGTATAAATTCACTGTCTCATAGGCTACCACTACGTAAAAATTATATTCTATCCATCATGATCAGGCATTAGGAAGGAGTCAATTACAGTGAATACGGAATGGTCAACGGTGTTGTAAACAATTATCTATATGTAAAAGAGAGTTGTAATATCTCAGGTCCTATCTAGACCCTTGGGCCGCGCAATCAAATTATTTAATTTGAAAACTATAACTTTCTATAACAAAAAATACAGATGTGGCATACCCCGAATTCATGTAAGGCCACTCCCAGATCGAAATATTCCCTTACCATGAGACTGGCTAGTTTGAGAAAACAGGCTTTGAGATCAGTAAAAGACTTTGTTTGTATAGTTGCTATATTTCTAGACATGTAAACTATAGATCACAGGAAAATAATTTTCATTAATAATGAACCTCAAATTCCATTTTATATGTGCCATGATCGAATTACTTGTTATCATTCTAGAGACAGGCAGCATACCCTTGCAACTCATGCCACACCTGTAACCAGTTTGATAGGCGATTAAGTCAGGTGAATGTGCATGCACCCCAGTTAAGTAATCTTATCTAATAAGGTGTGGAGTTGGAATCAATTCAAATAGCAGACAAGCTTTATCCACCCACTAAATAGTGGGGATACAATTTACACCTAATAAAATCTTTCATCAAATTCTTCATGACCATGAGATGCACTAAATCATTGGCTCCATATTGAAAAACAACATATATAGATTGCAAGGCTTAAAAAAATATAATTATATGAACAGAATTCCTAAACGATCTAAAGCCCAGCAATGCTCAGAACCCGTATTACTAAACACCGATACCAACACAACAGTACCAAGGTGGTCATATGGATTTCGTCCTCTTCACAATATCTCCTCCAAAGATGTAGATAAGAGCCTCATTTCCACCTCGATGAACACCAATTATAAGGTGAAGATAAAATTTACAGGTGGAGCCTTTTACCACCTATTAGAAAGCGGAAGAAACCTTGATCGTCTTTCTCTGATCAGACTCTTCAGCACCATGAGATGCTCTAAACCAATGGCTACATATTGGAAAACCACATATATATAGATTGCAAGGATTAAATAAACACCATTATATGGACAGAGTTCCCAAACGATCTACCAATGCTTAGAACCCATAGTTACAAACATAAATACCAAGATGGTCAGATGGATTTCTTCTTCGTATCTCCTCCAAAGATGTAGAGAAGAGCCTCATTTCCACCTTGATGGAGGCCACACTGATTTCTCCAAAATCAAGCTAGCCTTATATTCAAACTCACACCAATATGCATCTCTACCAACACCAATCAAATTTCTAAAAAGTGGACGGAGTCGCAACACATGAAATGTCTTACTAGATAAATTGGCTACAAAAGATGCTCAATTAATCTTAGCCAACGAATCAAAGGTTATGATAGTCAACCTAAATAACTACACATGTGATTACTTTTGTAAAAACATTCAAAAAAACACTAAATTGTGTTACATAAACCATGTCTTTAAACCATAAGCTTACAAAACTATGCCCCCTCATTTATTTTTGGTACTAAATGTTTCCTTTTGTACTAAATTTCTCAAGTGATGATAATTTTTGTCAATATTAAATATTTTCTCATTGTGCAAACCACATTAAATATTTATATCAATGTTACATACGATATAAATAGCAAAGTATTCTCATGAATTTTTATCACATGTAATGCATGCATACCTAAAATCCCTAGATGCACCACAATTGAATAATACTTAATAAATTTTATGTAAGATATACAACACATCTTTTCCGAACAACCCTAAATATATCAATTAAGGAATTTTAAGAGGCAACTTCAAAATATAATCATGTGTACAATTATATAAATTGTGACAAAAAATTAAAATAAGAACTAATTTTTTGTGTGGTATAAGCGCGATCCACAATATTTGAAATAAAATAAAAATAACTAGTGATGTCAAATTCCTAAGCTTCTATTTGATTTTGCAAGAAAGAATATAGTTTCAATTATTTCTACAATATAATTAGTTAATTATTTATTATAATAGTTTAATAAAATAATTGTTTCTACTCTTAGTATCTACTTCATTTTTAAATATTCTTTAATATTAAAAATTCTAAATATTGTTATGTTACATGCATCTACTAGAACTCAACATAAGACCTTGCATGTATATGTTACCAATTTTCTTTATGAAGTTAGTTTTTTAATAGACTTCTTATTGACCCATTTAGCTAATTAAGCCAAACTTTAATGTTCAAGGCTCCTCATTTGACCCTAGTACCATACTAGTTTATTATAGACTAAACACCTTGAACATAAGACCTCATGTGTGCATATTATGTGCACTGCACTACTAACTATAGACAATCTTTGTACTTTAAAGCATTTTTACAAACTTCTTATTTTGGTTCAGGTTTTTGACTCTTTTCTCCAACACTCCCATGTGCAGGTTGGTGCACTGCACTATGACATTATAGACCATCTTTTACACTTTAGACCATCTTTATAATTTGGTTCAGGTTTGACTGTTTTCTCAACACTCCCATGTGCATGTTGGTGCACTGCACTATTACATTATAGACCATCTTTTACATTTTAGACCATCTTTGTAATTTGGTTCAGGTTTGACTCTTTTCTCCACTCCCATGTGCATGTTGGTGCACTGCACTACTACATTATAGACCATGTACAAGCTTCTTATTTTGGTTCAGGATTGACTCTTTTCTCTATCACCCCTCTTATACCATATTTTGGTACTTAAACTTCTGATTTAAATCCCAGACCTAAACATACTATGAGACTGGCTAGTTTGAAAAAACAGTCTTTGAGATTTTCTTTGTACAGTTGCTATATTTCTAGACATGTACGCTATAGATCACAGGAAAATAATTTTCATTCATAATGAACCTCAAATTCCATTTTGTATGTACCATGATCGAATTACTTGTTATCATTCTAGAGACAGGCAGCATACCCTTACAACTCACGCCATACCTGTAACCAGTTTGATAGGCGAGGAAGTCAGATGAATGTGCATGCACCCCAGCTAAGTATGCAAGCAATTTTATCTAATAATGTGTGGTGTTGGAATCAATTCAACTAGCAGACACCTTTATACACCTACTAAATGGTGGGTATACAATGTACATCTAATAAAATCTTAATCAAATTCTTCATGACCATGAGATGCACTAAATCACCGGCTCCATATTGAAAAACAACATATATAGATTGCAAGGCTTAAAGAAATATAATTATATGATCAGAGTTCCCAAACGATCTAAATCCCAGCAATGCTCAGAACCCATATTACAAAACACCGATACCAACACAATTATACCAAGGTGTTCAGATGGATTCCTTCCTCTTCACAATTCCTCCACCCAAGATGTAGAGGAGCCTCTTTTCCACCTTGATGGAACGACAATAAAAAGGTGGAGATAAAATTTACAGGTGGAGCCTCAATTCAAATAGCAGAGAAGATTTTACCACCTACTAAAAGGTGGAGGTAATCTTGAGCGTCTTTCTTTCATCAGACTCTTGAGCACCATGAGATGCTCTAAACCAATGGCTCCATATTGGAAAACCACATATATATATATATAGATTGCAAGGCTAAAAAAAACCATTATATGGACAGAGTTCCCAAACGATCTACCAATGCTCAGAACCCATAGTAACAAACACAACAATACCAAGGCGGTCAGATGGATTTCTTCATCTTCTTTGTATCTCCTCTAAAGATGTAGAGAAGAGCCTCATTTCCACCTTTGATGGATACCACATTGATTTCTTCAAATTCAAGCTAGCCTTATATTCAAACTCACACCAATATGCATCTCTACCTCAACACCAATCAAATTTCTAAAAGTGGATGGAGTCACAACATATGAAATGCCTTACTAGATAAACTGGCTCAATATCTCTCTGGAAATGATCCGAGATTCTAAAAGACCTTGGATGAATTGGCTCAAAACCTCTCAGAAAAGGGTCTGAGATCCACCTCTTGGGTCCAAGCACTTCGATCCTGGATGTGCAGCTGCCAGTACGTCTGAGCTATAGCATCTGGGTTCAAAACATGCTCCTGCAATTCATTGGCCTCCTTAGGCCTGGCATTCATGACAACTCCCATTAATAGAAACCTTCAACCCCTTGGCCTTCTTTGGCCCAGATGAGATATAATGTAGAATTCGTATACAGTGCTGGATCTAACAAAATTTCATAGGTTACATTGTTTAAATTTCCACATATAGAGACAATTTTAGACATTAGGCTTTAATATTGTTATTCGACTGAATCTTCTAGTCTCCTCTTCATGTTTTAGGTCATCACCCCTTTTCCAGATTAGAATATCATAATGCTAAGAAGGATCAAAATGTCGAAAATAAAGGAACGTGACACTGCTTCCAGAAAATACAAGACTTCAAATGTGGATGTTTAGAGCGCATACCTGGAAGATCCTATCCTTCCATCTATAATGATGTGGGCAACATGAATCCCTTGTGGTTGAAATTCTCGAGCAAGGCACTGAGAAAGACCTCTTAGAGCAAACTTCCCACAAGCTGTAAGGCCACTTACATACAATAGTAAACATTGTCAAGCTGGGACAAATTGAGCCCCCAAATTGATGAAATGAATAAATGAACTTGTTAAAATTGGAGCATGCCGAGAGAGATAGTTATTTTTCAACAAATACAAAGAATTGGACAAGGTGTGACGTACTCAGTTCAGATAACCCTGCTGCTCCTCTAACTGATGCTTCAGAGCCAGTAAAAAGAATCGTACCTTTTCTTCTCTCCACCATGCCAGGCAAGATCTAGAGGAAATTATAATTACTTAACGCCATATCGTCAAACATTCCTGACAATTTATTCATTTTCAGCCCATGATGAGCTTCGCTATAACAGTATTTTATTATATACCAATCCTTTACACCACTAAGGACAACCCATAGCCACACCGTACCAGTAAGCAGAATGATAAGAATATAGAAAGAAGCAGAAGCAACACCTGTTGGGCGCAGTGGAAGGCCCCCACTGCAGAAATAGTGATGGCTTTCTCGAATGACTCCAGCCTTATGTCAGTGAACTTGGGTGGATTCCATGCCACTGGCATGCCCACGTTGTACACCTGCTCGCCAAACAAGTTATACAATCAGACCCCGTGAAAACCCAAAAGAGGATATAACGTAATTTACACTTTACAGTCATAATCTAGTTCAAAGTTGTAACAGTATCATCGTGTATTGTGAATTGTCATATGATATTGTTGGTAGTAAAACTAGGGTACTAGCATAGGCGACAAGGTTTAGCTAGCATAAAGTCAAATGCACTCACAAAGTCCACTTTTGACAGGCTCGCTATAGCTAATAAGTTCAATGGACTACAGTAGGATTGAGAAGCTTCAGCCACTCAATTGATAGAGAAAGTTGAAAAGCCAGCTCAACAGACAACGCTTGTGCCAGGACCGACGAAAGATCATCTTCACCCTTAAACTCCATGGATTTCCACTAGATCTGCCCTCCAAGTTTCTTGACTCTCCTATTGGATATAAAACTCTGTGTTGAACGGACAGATACAAGAAAGCAGAGAGTAATGTTTTACCATGCCTAGGGTAACATAGAAACACCCTCTACTCAGCCCTAACCATTCTTCAAATGCAATTACTAGACTTCGACTTAGAGACAACCTTCATATTAACAGACTCAAAAATGCTTCAGATATGAAAACAAGAGAATCATATGTAAGCCAATTTTTCATTTAGTTTAACCCACAAAAGCTTTGAATAGGCTGGCCAGTGGCCACACATCCCTTTAAATGTTGGTAATTTGCACTAGACAGAAACTGATTTGGTGGATCTGGTCTGAACCTTTATATTGTCAGACTGGCCTCATCACCGACAAAAAATGATCTTTGGCTCTTTGTGAGCCAAGACCAACGGCCACTTACTCGAATTCTACTTATCTTTCTCCCTAAGACATTTCTTTCTTTCTTTCCAAAGTACCCAATTCGGATAACACTAGAGATTTGAGACACACTACGCTTGCCTTTCTTTCTCTTTATGAACACGAAACATACAAGATTGCATCTACTGATAATACAATACACACGCCAAATAACGTAGTGCAGGCAAGATCTCATAATCAAATGCATTAAAGAAAGGCCCAGCAGACATTCTATCTAAAACGGCCTCTCCAGGCAATTGCTTTTGACTTTCTGAAAACATCAAATGCAATTTACCAGAACTTCGACAAAGCCGAGAGAATGAATGCCCTCGAAGGCCTCCCGCACGCTCTTGGCGTCGGAGCAGTCGATTCTGATGGCGAAAACCTGCGCATTCTCTTCTCTGGCTATCTCATCTGCGAACCTCGAGAGCTTATCTGCACAAAAAACCAAGACCTTAATCGAAGAGCCAGTAATTTTAGCCAAGATTGCAGAAATTTGACAGACCTAAATCACGCGCAAGAATTGCGACAGTGTATCCTTCATGAGCAAAGCGCCTGGCAATTGACCGTCCGAGCTTAGGGCCGACGCCCACCACCGCCACAACGCCCTTGGCCATTGCCACCTTACAGACAAAGCAAGGAGTCTCCCATAAATAAGCCAGGCACCATTACTAAATATCTCGCAAGGCTGTCGGACGACCGCTCCAAATGAGGTAACTATGTTGGCCACGTCATATCCTTTTCTTTTGCAAGTACAACTCCACCTGCTTCGTGACAGGCCGCACCGAGCCCCGACAAATCTTCTCCCTGCTCAATGAGATTCTGATTGCTTTTGCAGCTGCCCTCAGGCCACGCCAACTCCAATATTCCCAAACCCCTTCTTTTTCCAGTCATATCCTATTGCCTTCCAATTCGCGCCCGAAAGCAAGTTTCGATGTGACAGCCTGCCAGCTCCACCGAGGTTAAGATTGAACCAGTAAACGTGCTTCGGATTAGCCTTAGAAAGGTTAAAGAACGATAAATTGACAAATACTCCTAGCTCTCAAATGGGAAAGGTTAAAGAAGGTTAATAGCTCAATTGAGAACTAGCTCTCATCGTTTGAGGTGTGAAACAGGAAGATGGAAAATACCCAAGGAGGCATGGGAGATAGGATTTGCCGTTTTTGCTCGTTGGGTTTAGTGGAAACAGAGTGGCACTACATCATGAAGTGTAAGGCTTATGAAGACATCAGGTGCAGTTACTCGGATCTGCTTAAAGTCAAACGGTTAGAGGCCTTGTTTGAAGAGGAGAAGATTGCTGAAACAGCAAGTTACCTGATCAAAATACACAGTAGAAGACTTAAAATCAGCAAAGAGTTAGAGGACAACATGGAGTAGCTGTCGGGGTCTGCGACTGCTCTATTTTGTTGCAAAAAGCGGTTTCTGCTCTATACCTTTGGGTCCCATAGGCCAGCGGTCTCGTGGACGTAATTAAAAGCATTCATTCATTCATTCATTCCTAAGATACTAACCGTTACCTAATTGAAGGCTGTTCTACATTTTTCATTCTTTCTAATATTTCGAATTGAAATATTTGTGAATGGGTTTTTATCTTTTGGTGGAATCAAGTCTTGTTGATTGGAAGGTTCAACATCATAAGGGATGAGATAAGATTTTTGTTTTGAATAAATTTAGGAAAAATGGATATCCCTAAATCTTAGTTCTCGGCAAATATGATTAATAGGATTGTAATATGTCAATGAGTCTTTTCTTTGTTGGTGAAGTTGAATGGTTCCCCCATATATCTAGTCTTGCTAAGTGCAAGGCCCCCCTGCATGATAAGGGATAAAGTTGGAATCATGTCCGAGGTGAATTTGACACAATTGATACCTCGCAAAAGATTATAATGATTTTTTAAAAAGTTGAATATTGAAATAAAAGGATGAGGTCGAGATCCTATCCCAAGCAACTCTTTGACTCTCAGTTGAGGAAATTTCAATCTAAGGTTCGAGTTCTCGTGTTGGATAGCTAAATGATCTTATGGGTTTGATATAAAATCCTCCAACAACTAAAAAAAAAAAAAAAACATATTAATTATGAATATGAAATCTTGAATCATTGTGAATAGAGCTAAATATTTTTATTTTCATAACGAATAAGATTTCATAAAGTCATTATTTCTCGAAAAAGACATTATAACTTTCCACAAATCATAATTCTATAGAGAGTTGTTATTTTCCCTAAAAAACATTAAATTTGTCCTTAATAATACATTGAATTAACAATGTGATGTTTTTTTCCTAAAAGTATTTCTCTACCAATTTAAGTTATAACTTATGATAGATGTTTATTTTGACAAAATTACATAGGAATTCAACTAGTATCCTCCTAAACTCTTTTATTTTTGTAACATAACATTTAAGTTACAAATGAATATGTTTGTTTGTTAGTGTCCTTTATTCTCTTTATTATTACTATTCTTTAGAAAAATAGCTTCTGACGTTCAATGGGTTGAATTTAATTGGTTAAAAAATTGATTTCTCATTGTGTAGACTCTATCTCAAATTTTAAAAAAATACATCTAATATGGAATTCTAAGTTGTGACTCTTGGTCTTCTATAATTGACTTCTACTATGAAAATGGTTTCTTAATAAGTGAATTTCTAAGTTGTGACTCTTGGTCTTCTATAAGTGGTTACTAGTGTGGTTACTTGAAAGGAGTTAGTATTTGTCTCATAGTTGTTCTTGCAAGATCCTATAAGTGTGTCATGTTGATGCTTGTATGAGCAAAATAATTGTAAACGATAATCAATATTAAAAAAAATAATTTCCTACACATTTTAAAAAATTATCTTTAGACTCATATTACAACTTAAAATTCTTAATATCACTTCTCTAAACTACATCACAATTTCAAAATAATTATTAATATCAATTAAAAATAATACACTAATATATTCAAAATATTAATAAATAATATTTCCCCATACTTCAATGAAAAATCTCAAATGTGACTTATCCGAACTATATCAAACCTCAAAATAAATGTTAATATAGATTAAAAAGAGTACATTAATATATTCAAAACTTTAAATTCTATTAAATATTTTAATATATTATACTTATTATTCTTTCCTAACTTTTTTTAATACTAACATTTCTAAAACCTAATATTTATAATCATTTGTTCTATTTAACAAAATTTATAAATTAAATTATGATAGTCATTCTTATTTTTATGTATTTTATGTTTCTATTATTTTCATTAAAACTTTGTTAGATAATAACAATAATGCAAATAATATTCAACAAAAATAATTAGGCATTTAATTTAAGATCTAAACATAATATTTTAAGATAGATAATTTTAATTGTTATAATATTATAGTTAAAACATTTACATGTTCTTTTTAAAAATTTCATATAAATATAAACAATCTTTATTTCAAGTTATAAACAATATTTATTTATTAATAATTTATATTCTTATTTATGCAAAGGCCTTATATATAAATTTAAAAAGCATTTATAAATAAATATTTTTTATTAAAGGTAAAATAGGTTTTGAAGAGAATTGAAACCCTTTACAAAAAAGATGTTTCCAAAGAAAAACTAGAGCAAACAAGTAGCCAACCATCAACATACCATCAAAAATTCATACAACAAACAAAAAACAACTTATTGTAAGTCTTTCATAATCTTAGTTGCTTCTAAGTCTTGCGTGATCATTCAATTGTGAAGCTCTGCAACCTCCAACGGTTATTTTTTCTAACTATCTAAGGGTTTCTTTAGATGACTACAAGTCTGAGTACTCAGACCCACTCCAATAGAATGTGAACCTTGTTTACCTTTAACCAAACCAGCATCACCAGCATCAACATCCTTCAACAACCCAACCAAATCCTCATCTTTCCAATTTTTGACTTTTTCATTTAGGATGTGAAGCCCTTCAACATTATTCTGAAGCACAGTTTGGCTAACTTGCCCCACCTTTTCAAGGTTCTAGTGAAATTTCTCCATTTTTTCGTTTAACATAGTAATGCGGGACTCAAATTTTTTCTTCATTAAGCCCAAATCTTTAGCCACCTCTTGGAGAATCGCGAGCATTTTTTTGTTCTCAGCTATGTTTCTTGACACATCCTCATTAGAATCCTTCTCCTCGGCCTTTTTCTCAGAGACCAAATTTTCACCCTAATTTGATTAATCTCCATAAAAAACCATTTAAACATTTTGAAATAATTAGCAGCACCCTCTTTCATCAAACCCAAAACATTAAAAATCTCCTCCCCATTACAATTAAAAACATTTAGGTCTTTAGAATCAAGTAAAGGAGTACCCTATTACTCATGAGAAATATCCTCACCCAAGATATCTTTCCCTTTGGTAGTCTCCTTACCTTTACCATATTCTTTCATCACCCTTATTTTAGGCTTAGCAGCCACTTCTCACCTTCAAGAAAGGACTCCATCTTCTTTTTGTGAGCACTTGGAGACTTCCCCATCACATTACCCTCATCAACTCCCTCATCAGGTTTTGAATTATTTCTAAAACAACAAAAGAATGAAAATTAGGCTCCACTTCTTCATTCGCACCTTCAAGATAGGACGACATCTTCCCCTTATCGACACTAGGAGTTTTTCCCACCACATGACCCTCAACAATGCCCTCAAAAAATATAGATTTCTTCCTTTTAGTAGCAAAGGAATGAACATTAGGCTCAATATCTTGAAAACTCGTAGCACTCCCCTTAACAATTTTTAAAATATTCCTCTTAGTAACATAAAAAGGCACCTTAATTTCTAAATCCTCATCCCCTATAAAGGATCCATCAGACTAGGAGAGTTGACTAGGAGAGTTGTGGCTTTTCTCATTTCTTGGAGCCTTTCTTGAATTTAGGAACATCTTCAGAAGGAAGGTTGGATTAAATCTCCATAGACTCCCCATCATCATCCTTAGTAACCCACTCATCCTCTTTCATATCATCTCCCATCTCATAATTTGAAAGATGCTCAACATGCTGGCTATTGACCAATTTAGAGGAATTTTAGGTTCAATCAGAATAGAAAACAACTTAACATGCTCCATAATAAGTAGAATGAGACCATGTAAAATAGGAGACCTAGGGTTTTTCCTAAAATCTCTGATACCACATTCCATATAGGCCAAAAGATAATATGGGAAAGAAACTTTTGCTTGTGCCTAAAATGATTCAACAAAATAAAATGATAATAAAAAAGAGTAGTAAACTTGCCATCCAAGGTGAAGTAATGCATTACAGCCTTAGCAATTTCAACCCAGATGGGATTAATGGAGCTCCTATCATAGCCACCACATGAGACTTTGGCCAATTTATCATGTTCATCCCTTTTGAAGAACAATTTCATGGCCACTTCAAAATCCTTTATGTCCCAGAAAATATTTCTACCATATGTCATCTTCCCTATGAACTCCTCTAAAATATCAAACTCAATGCCATTCATTGTGAGAGTTTGATCCTTCCAACCAAAGACAAAAGCTTTAGACACATGTGGATCAAACCTATGGATTTTTTCAATGTAATGGGTTATACCTCCTTCCTCTAAGATCTTCCAAACCCTCACATTATTCTGAGTTCCCTCATAAGAAATTGGTTCCACTCTACTCCTATCACCTCCCATAACAACATATAACCATAGTAGAATCTAAATAGTGCTAAGAAAACCCTAGAACATAGCATGAGGGCCCAAGAAAATGACTAACCTCTGCCACAAGAAAAGAAAAACAAGGCACAAAAACTTACCCAAAATCTGTGTGAGGGTCACATTGATGTGACTTCTTGAAATAATTACAATTAAAGGTTGAACCTTCTTGAAACTATTGATATCAAAGCTCATTATGATCTTGACATCGAGGGGGAAGGGGACATTAAAATTCCATTCTCTAATCATAGCATTATAATCCACCTTATAATTTTTGAAAATCATGATTTAAAATGTTCTTGATATTGAGGGGGAGGTGGCCATTAGAGGCCCACACTCTAAACCTTGAAGAGACACCTAGATTGGAAAAATAGACAGTGATTTTATTGCCCTCCTGATAAATATGGGAGATATGATAGCCATCAAAGGACTTAATAATAGAGATCTAGAATCTCTAATAATATTTTCAATCAACCAGTTAGGAGTTTGATTCTCTTTCAGGCAATTTAAGATGTTCAAAGAGTCTCCCTCTAATCACACCTTATTGAATCCATTGGATTAAGCCAATTTAAGACCATGGTAGGCTGCAAAAGCTTCTGCAAATAAAAAAATATTTTTAAATTTAATAAATTAATATACTTTTTTATAAAGATAAAATAAGATAATATATAGTTAATTTTCTTTTTAATTTTATTTTTCTTTAATCTTAAATTTGAGCATGATAACATATAATAAAAAATAATTGTTCAAAATTTTGATTTTTTTAAAAAAATGTTTTTTTATAGAAAAGGATGAATAAGAGAATAAAGATAAGAGGGCTTAGTCATTTTAGTAGTTGATATAGTTTTTTTGTTATGGTTTTATTGTGTTGAATTGGGGGAATCTAGAAGTTATAGTCAAAGTCTTTATTCCCTTTTTCTTGATCTCTATGTTAAGAAGATGAATCTGCATGAACTATTTACTTTGGCACAATGGTGTCAATATCTTTTTGTTATAGAGATTTATTGCATGGCTATTACAACATCTTATGTAATTTTAAAACCTAGTATTTATATTAGGTGGTGTTATAGGCACATTTGTGGCTTTTTTTCTAAGAAGGTTGAACAATGAGACTTCCTTGATAACAATCAAATTTAACAAAGATGTGATGACATTTAGAGGATTAAAATATTGCAAATTTAATAGGGATGAAACTGCTAGGTTGGATGTAAATGCAACTAGAGAAATTTAGTAATGATTTCTATTATGTATTAATGTGTTTATAATTTAAACTTTCTATGTATAATTTTGTTGCATGTGCTATCATATTGTTGTCTTTTATGTAATTACTCATTTTATTTAATAAGTAGTTTTATGGTCATCTATGGTCATTTGGGTGTGGGAGATGATAGGGATCCAAATTGGAGTGAAAAGGTAGGTACCAATATGAGAAAAAATATAAATTAAAAAATATTCAAAATTTGAAAATGCTAATATAAGAGTGATGTCATCCTTGAGGTAGTAAAATTATAGAACTAAGGTCATGAAACTAAGGTGTTTGGGTCGAAAAAAAGCTAAGTATGGGACATGTTATGGGATCAATGATTGTTTGCACATCAAATCATAAGGGGGACACATTGTAATGTTTATTAAGCAAAAGAGCTAAGAGAGGATGTTAAACTAGAGAGAAAAATGTTGAGAGAAATTTTCATCTATACACTTCTAGTGAGTGTTTTTATATGTATTATTAAATGTATGAGGTATAAGAAATGTAAATGAGAAAAAAAATATTTAATTTCTTTGATCAATTGATTAATATAACATGAGAGGGGGGCAGTATGTATATGTATATTTTCTTTTTAATGATAAATATAAAAATATACACATAGTTGTAGCTAGAAGTGTTGTAGTTTATACAACATTCTAGCTCTTTTTTATTAAATTTATGTTTCTCTTTTATTTAGGCCTAGATGGTTGTGACTTGCATTCTCTTATAATACCTTTGTAATTAATTTAAGATAATTTTATTTTAATAAAAAAAATGAATCAATGCGATGATTAGAATTCAAACTATTTTTTAAAAGTAAATAATTGTACCATACAAGAAATAATAGATAAACTATAGGTGAATAAACCTAAGAAATGCACATTGATCTAACTAGGTTTACAATAAATTCAAGGTTCATGCATGTATTGTAGAGACATGGGAGTGAGATAATTAATAATTGATGAAGCAAGTAATAAACTAATCCACTAACCAAATGGGATAACATCTTCATCCTTAAAATTATTGGAGATTAACAATCAAGAAAGAGTGGCACTAAAACTTTTTTAATGTTATATATAAATATGTTGTGTTTTGATCCAATATCCAACCCTCTATAGTTTCATGCATGTATTCCAACTATAAAAGTGAGATCATCAATAGTAGGTAAAATAAATGATACAAACCAAGCCAAGACTAACAAAGTAAGAACCACAATCCTTAAACCCCTTGAAAATTAATAATTATTTACATTTTATTGATTGTAAATTTTCAATTGGATTTTGAAGCACTAAGATTATTATCGCATTTGTGGTATGATTAGCTTATTATTATAAAGATAAAAATATGTTCCTTTCATCTCTCCTCACTTGTTTTCCACTCATGCTGACTTTGTTTTAAAATATGTCTCTATCTTAATTCAAACTATTTTTTGTACATGTTGACATAAACCTAGAACTAAGTCTCCATCCATTTGTATTAATCCCTATTATCTATGCACCAAATGTCATTACATTCATTCTACTTTGGGGACTAGATTATAAGTGTGATTATTTTCATTGAATAGAATCATGCTTGCGATCATATCCTCTATTTTCAAAATAGCTTTTCCCTCCATCCTAAGTTGATCCTTTTGAAAAAGATGACTAGAGCTCAACCTGTGTGCTTAATAGTTTAAATTTATGTCTAGTTATATATTTAAAGATAACCTCTAGGACATAATTATCATAATAGAGAATCATTAAATCGTATAAATGGAAAATTAGTTACTTGGGATTAAAAAATATTTAGAGCACTTAAAAAAAAATTGCATTACAAAAACTATACCAAGATAATTTGCATTATGTCTTTCTATATTTAGTCTTGTGAATTCAATAGTGGGGTTTGACTAGGATCTAAGGAAGTTTAATACTTCACTTATCTTATATAACAAATCACTAAAGGTGCATCTATGCATCACATTGTCTTTAAAAATACAAATCAAGGTGATTAATCACCAAAGTAGAATATGGCATAACATGAAATCTAATAGTACGTAGGTGTCCTCAAATAGGACCATAGGCACAATCTAGCCCTACATAATTGTAGAGATACAAATTAAAATATTCACATTCTAACTAGCTCAAATATAATTTTAGAACATTAGATCTAATTGTTGATACACTACTAGTTGAATCTTCTACACCAACAACTATACTTTGACAAAAAAAAGCTAAGCACTTTCCTAAACTCTTACCATTTATCAATTCATAGCTCTCATATTAATTCAAGGCTTGATTGTTATTTGATTTATTTATCACTCATTAGATCACTAAATTAATCAAAGGTGTTCTTTCTTCCCTTGCATTTAAATTTGAACCCTTCTAGTGGTGTAACTTAAAGTTTGGTCATCTTTATAATTTATTATTTTTATATATATACCATCCTTTTCAAATTTGAATCATGTGAATTCATTTCCTTTTCTCTTTAATGAACCACACATTTAGGTGTATTAAAAAATATCTTCGTACATCCCATTTGTCCACCTAGCCTAGTCATATGTTAAATCTTACCCTTTATATGAATTGTATTGAGTCTATAATGGTTGAAAGTTCAACTACCCAAATTTATCTTGATGAAAAATAACCTTTTAATCATGACTCCCATTTTGAACATGTTGGAAACCAATAGAAAATGGATATGGATAATAGATTAAAAATTCATAAAAAGAGGACCCAACTAAGATTGACCGTGAAATGAAAATACTTTAACTTTGGATGCAATATAAAATTTACTTCACTTTTCCCTCCAATGTTTATATCTTTTTGGTGTTAGTTAACCATAAACATAATTAGGCCTCATTTCAACCATTTATGAACCTAAAACACCCAAAGATATTGGATGAAAGCATTAAACTATGTCATCACTTTATAAAGAAAAGGGCAACAACTTCTACCTTTTGAACTTGAAGAACCTAAAATTGATATTCATATGTTTCAAATTTTGAAATAATGTAAACTAATCAAGTGTAGATATTTTAGTGTATTTATGATTGTATTTTATTATTTTTTAAATAGTTTGGTTTAGTTTTTTGTAAAATTGTCAATATAAGGTAAGGTATTTTCCATACCATGTCAAATTATAATATTTCTATCAAGATTCAATTATGTAGTTTTTGAGTCAAACTCATTGACCCATATTTTATTATTAGTGGTTCACAAGAACCCATCTCTCATGATAATGAATGGTCCACTTAGTACTCATTGCATATAGGTGATGTTCATAGGGGTGAAGCCTTGAAACTTCCCAAGAGGTCACTCATCCCAATATTAATCCAATTTTATGGCATGCTTAAGTAATATCATAATTTGATACATTATGGAAAATACCTCACTTATCAATTTATGAGCTAAATGGGTTCTATAATGAATGTTCATAAGGCACAACACTTCATGAAGGTTTTACAAATGGTGTAGCAAGCTATGTAGACTTGATCTTGGGGGAAACTTCATGGTTAAGTAAACTTGAGTTGGAGTAGTATTTGGATGGGTGACCTCCTAGGAACTCCCAATGATTCCTGCTTATGAGCATCACTCTAAATACAATGAGTGATAAATTGACCATTCATTATCATGAGAGATGGGTTCTTGTGAACCATTATTCATGAAATGTGGATCAATGAGTTTGACTCAAAAACTACATGTGACATCCCACCCCCATGATAGGTCACTCTATGGTGGACAATCATAAAAAAGAAAAGAAATTAAATTAAGCCAAGGAAAAAGAGGGAAGGTTTGGGCACCATATCACAAAGTATGGTCATCCATCATTTCATAAAAAGGACCTAACAAGAGAGTACAGGAAACCATACAACTATAATGAATGGAATAATTTCATAATGGGTCAGGGTATGGTGTTACAACTCTTGATTATTTCCCATACTTCCATAGGTACCCTCATGAGCCACTGCAACTGAAATTGTATGCTTGAAAGGAAAGGGGAGGTTACAGGTGAAGGATGGAAAGAAGATGAGGATAGTGTGATGAAGCCATTTCTACAATCACTTGCAATAAACTAGTTTGATTAACAAAATATAGATGAAAGAAAGAAATAAATCTCCTTCTTTAACTAGTATTAACTTAGCATCATGTCGACCATGCTCATGTTGAATATATTAATAGTGTATGTTCAATGGAATGTGAGTTGGGTCCCATGATTTAACATTGTGGTATCTATGAGTTTCATATCTATATGCACATTCTTATGTAAAATACCCAAGTATAGATATAGGGTTCCTACTAGAAGCCCAACCACTCAAATTACTCAAGTAAATGAATTAGATATTTGGTTTAGTCTTGTCATTATTGAGAAAATATCTAATACATTCTCAAAATTATGGAGAGAATATTTGTGTTGGTAAAATTATAGATGACTCACAAGGTTTATAACTAGTCATTTCTAGTGAAAAATCAAGTGTGTTGTTTTGTTAACTCCATTTACAAATTTATTTTAAGTTGAAGCACATTGGTTTATAGAACCCAAGAAAGATATATTATTTCTAATATCTTATTAAATTTATTATTGTTAAAGAAATATTCACTTTTTGTCTTAAATATTTTTATGAAATTTAGAGAGGGACTATAATAAAGGTT
>VDFB02057969.1:0-14184 GCA_007258455.2 Sequoia sempervirens
CCAACAACACCATCCTATTTGTCGGGTAGACAGGCAACCTATAAGGATTTCCGGAAAATCCTTGGATTCTGATGTAGGTGAACTTTGGATATTGAATAAACCAGAATCCATACCGGCTTATCAAGCTTTTGGCTTCATGCGAGAGTCTCTGGTGCGTTCCGCCCTGAAGAAGCCGGGTGATATACATCAAGAATGCATCGTGAGCTCTCCGGAAATGGGACTTCTCTTTCAGCTGCAGCTGTGGATAGCAGTCGTAGACTTTGAATTTCCCCTCACCGTTGCCGACCACGCCTTTGCATGTCAAGCTAGGATATTTATAATATCTTGCCAATGAATAAACAACGTATGAGCTCATGTGGAAAACTTTGGTCTGTTCAAAGTTGACCAACTGTTCGTGCAAGCTGTCACTGATCATCCTGGACCAATTAAACATTTTGACTCCAGTGATTATCTCATCAATAATACATCCATTCTTCGAAAGGGGCACTGTGAGCACTGCCTACCATTCTGTTAAGTAGCAGAACGATATCACCATATTCTTCTTTGAAGTGGGTTCTGATCAACTTTTTAGGCATCTTGCTGGCAGTAGGCTTTGGTTTTAACAACCAATTTTTGTTTATGTTCGATGCACACAGATCCTTCTGACTTTGATAGAGTTTGAATGTGTCTTGTTTGCTGCGGTAGGATGTTCGGTTATATACTGGAATGCCAAAAGTCTCCTGGATTGCTGGTTCAGACAAGTAAGCAAGGACTCTCCCGTCAGTAGCTTCAATCTGTCGGTCTTGTGCGTTGTAATGAAGTGCACACTCTACTATTAACTCAGGACATTCTTTTGCTGGTGGAAATCCAGCTGCATGGACGATTCCGTTTCGCATCATCCTCATGGCGATTGGCGTTGGCAGACGTCCGTCAGTTCCATACATTCTCTTTCGGAAATCTTCAAGATCAACATGGCCGAGGTCTGTGTCAAGAACGTGCTCCCACTTGGACTTGATCTTTGATTGAGTTTGGACACCTTTGCTTGCAAATTTCATCTTGGCTGCTTCGAAAAATAGATCTGCAAGAGAAGGAAGAAAGGAAAATCAGAATTCGATATTAAAATCAATTTGAAAGAACATTCCAGCTGGTAATCAACTTAGACTTCACGAGAAATAACAATCTGGAATGAAAATAAATGGTGAAGCTTCATGTTAACATGAAATGGACAAGAAAAAACAATCTGCCTTGTGACTTCGTGAAGACGTGATTGCGACTGCAATGCAAGCTGATAACAGAATATTTCTTTCACTTTGCTGCAAAAATCTTTCAGCCTTTTGCCTTAAACACTTTTCTCTCACCACCTTTCTTCTCAAAATCGAGTGATTGCAAAAATGAAAAATGAAATCACTTATAGAAGTGAGAAGGTCGATCATTTTAGCATATTTGCAAAGTTTCCTTTGCACCAAGTTCGAACTCATTCTTTCACTTTGTTTCTGAATGGCAAGTTCTATCCTTAACAACTTCGTCCGGGAAAGTTTCTAATTTCATTCACAGTCCAACAAGATTCTTTTTCTCACTTTCCAATTTTAAAATTTTCATGACTTATCTCCTTTTTGGTGTTGGAAATAAAATATTAAAATAATTAAAAATAATTATTTTATGTGTCCATTCCAACCCGTTCGATTTTATGGCAATTACTTTTGATTTTTCGAAAATTTCTCGCCATATTCTCGATCATCCAATTTATTTGTCCATGATTTTTTTTGATCGTTTCTCAAAAATACTTGGCCATGTCCGATTTTATTTGGCCAAAAATGTTTCTTGTCCGACATTTTCTAGTCACGTCCAACTTTTTCTTAGCCATGTCCAAAGATTTTCTAGCCATGACTTGTCTCTTGTCCAAAATTCTTTCGCCATGTCCGATTTTATTCATCCAAATTCTCTTGATTTTTCACAAATTTTCCTTGACAAATCCAATTTTATTTCGTCCATTTGCTCAATTTTTCTAGCCATGGCGAAGATTTTTCTTCATATTTTCTTGGGCGAATCTTCAAGTGCCATGTATATTTTAGCTTTTCAAAGGCTTGGACTTAGGCGAATTTCAATTTTTATACTCTTGATACATGGCGGACTTTAGCCTTTTCTTTGCCATTCGTGCCTTAGCCATTTTTTCTTTCCTTTCATCTTAGGCGGATTTCATCAACTTTGTAGCCACTTTACCTCTTTGCTAGGGCGGACTTTGTTGGTTCTTTGGCCATTTGATCTTGCTTGGGGCGGACTTTGTTTCTTTATCTGCCATTTGACCCTTTGCTTTAAGCGTTTTCTTCTTCCCTATGGCGGACTTCAGCTTGCCTTTGGCCACTTTATCTTTACTTTGTCCATGCCTTAGTCATTTTTATCTCCTTTTGCTTTGGGCGGACTTTGGCTTCTTTCTAGCCACTCCTTTTATGTCTAGGGCGGACTTTGGGGTTAGGCTTGCCATACATAGGCGGACTTCAACATCTTCTTTGCCACTTCCATTTTGACTTAGGCGGACTTCCTTGTTTCCTTGGCCAATGGACCTCTTGCATAGGGCGGACTTGCTGCTTTGGTTGGCCAAGACCTATATTTTCCAAGGCGGACTTCATTACATCTGTGGCCATTTCACTCTTGGCTGGGGCGGACTTTGTGACATGGATGGACATGTGTAGGGCGGACTTTGGCCTTCTCCAAGCCATCCACCTTTTGCCTTAGACATTCTTTCTGTTTCCCAGGGCGGACTTCATGCTGTGACAGTCCATGGCCACTTTAACTTAGACATTTCCAAGGGCGGACTTGACAGACTTCATTGCCATTGCCCAGATTTTCATGCCATTTACATCTTTGACAGAGGCGGACTTGACAAACTTCATTGCCATTGCCCAGATTTTCATGCCATTGATCAGATTTACAGGCCATTGACCAGTTGGCTGAAGCTTCTTATCATCCATTTCCTCTGTGCTTAGGCGAATTTACCAGTTTTCTCCATGACTGTGCTCAGATTTTCCATGAATTTCCAGATTTCTTCACAATTTTCCAGATTACTCCATGAACTTCGTGAACTTCTTGCAGATTTCTTCATGAATGTTCAGATTTCTTGATGAATTTCATCAAATCTTCAACCATTTTAGTGCTTTTACTAGATTTCCCAGTGATTTTCCAGAATTTCTCACCATTTTTGAATGAATTTTCCAGGTTTTTGAACTTTTTTGTGATTTTTCCAGATTTTTACCAAAATTTCAAAAAATCTTCGAATCGATTTTCTGAGAGTTTCGTTGCTCGTTTCGAACTTCTGAGTGCGTTTTCGAAACTCGTGACCCTTCTAAAAATAGAAACTTTCTAAAAATAGAAATTTTCCAAAAATAGCAACTTTCTAAAAATAGACCCTAAAAAATAGGGATCCCAGAATTGCCCAAAAGTGCCAAAAAAATAGGTCCTAAAAAATAGGGGGCCCGGGGTGAGAAACCCTAAAAATATGGAAGTGTCAGAATCGACCGAAACGACAGTCGATCTTCGTCTCCCAGGCCTTCTAAGCACAATGGTGATGTTTGTACATTGATCCAGACTCAAATTCACTGACTCGACTCGGGTGACCGTTCAAAATTGAAGCTAAAAAAACCCCCAAACGAAGAGCAGACAAAACGAAAGCAGGCGAAAGCAAAACCCTAAAAGCAAACGACAAGGGTCCCCATCTGCAATGGGGCGAGGTGTGAGTTAGGTCACAACAGGACTCCATTTAAACTATGCAACTTTTTAATGGCATGGGTGTAGCTAATCCAAGATTTATGCAATGCATTATTGTAACTTGCATATGGGGTTGGTGGATTTGAAATCTTGAACAAGGATTTTCCTTTCCTTTTAAACATATGTCTTTATGGTTAGTCACTTGAGAAAGTCTACTTTAATGGCATACAAAATTATAAACATGTTACATTGGCTATCCCGTGTCTTGAATTGTGCAACATTTACATAATCAAACTCCATGATATCACAAGGCACACATCATTTCAATTTTGGAACTAAATATCCCCTCATAAGGTATTAACTATTTGTTGGCGTTTAAATTCGCACCTCTGGTATGCGGATTTGAAAACGGACAGCTATGCACAGATAAACTGCTCTTCAAATTAGGAGGGGAAGCTCCCTCTTGCTGATGATGTTTGAAAGAAAGAAAACTAAAACTAAGTTGCCTATCTTTTTGGATCAGCTTAGAGCACAAGGTTTTTTAAACACAAACGCCGCAGCTGAGATTTTCTGACAAGAAGTTCAACTACGACTAACTTAAACTAAAGACGTTCCTAACCTCTCAAGTAATAGCAGAGCAAGAGAAGTTAGAAATTAACAAGGTAGATTCTCTGACAAAAATACTTTAATAATCTCTCTCCCAACAAACATCTACACACTTCACTGTAAGCTGAAATAAAGATCATGAAAGCATAACATAGATAACGGAAATCTGAGATTTTCGACCAAGGCAAAAGAGGCTCATGATTTTATTACTCAAATCTCAAACAAAACTCCCTTCTAACATGCCTGAACTCTGAAACTAAGTAACAACTTGCTGCAATTCAAAGCTCAAGCAATTTACAATATGACAATAACCAAGTGCCGTCCCATGCCCTACCAGTATGCCAAAGTCCCGTTCCAAAGCCCAGAACGAAAGCCCGCCAGTTAAAGCTTTATTACTAAATCTAGAAAGATAAAACCCTAAAAAGCAGAAAAAGCGGGAACGCCAACTATACATCTTATCTTCTTTCTATCCTCAAAGAATGGATAAGGATTATTCCAAGAATAGAAAGAAAGCGGAAAAGAAAGCTTCTAGAAGAAAGCTGCTTTAAAACTCGATCACATCCACTAGGAAGTTTGAGATGGTGTCCCGGTTCGGTGCATCTATACCATCAACAGCAAAACACCGCTTTTCAAGAATATCTTCAGCATCTGCAACGGATCTCTGGAAATCTTCAATCTCATTGGCCGCTTTATTGAACTTTGCTGACATCATTGAAATATGACCTATCCTTTTTCCACCAACTGGTCGCGAATCCATGAACAACATTCTCGAACTCCATTCTTGCACCTCCTCAAGCCCGATGAAGGTAAACCATCTTCAAGACTGTACTGAGAGGGGATCTCTATGACAAATTCACTGATGAAAAGGAGAGCTTCAACCACCCTTTGCCTGTAGGTGATGAATTCTTCAGATATCCTCTCATAGGTTTTAACTTTGAAAACATGACGTTCTCTCCATGCAAGGATCTGTCTTTTGTGCTCCTTTGAAACTGCTGAACCGTAGGCTGTGTCTAAATCAGCAATGATACTCTCATGCCTAGGTTTTACTTCAGCCCATGTTTGTTCAAATCCTTGGATGCTTTGACGAAGTTCATGAGCATTTTCTCTCAACTGAAACATCCGAGCCAAGATCTTCTTTCCTCTGACAATGAAGTTCTCGATCCACTCCTGAGTCTCTTTCCCACATATGACCAACTGTCTTAATTGATGGTGATCAGCTGGTGTCTCCAAGATCTGGGGCAGCAACTGGGTTGCTTGTGAAGAACCACGAACAAGGTTAGAAATGAAAAGCCTAAGCTGCTGATTTTCAGCCTTGAGGGCTGCCTTATCTTCTCCGTCTTTAAGCACTCTTTCATGGAGGTTTTCGGATACTACTTTGAAGAGACTCAAATCTGCATGTCTGGTATTTCTACCAAGATTAGCCTTGACCATGACGAAATCATCCATATTTACCTCATCCCTATTCTTATCTTCTGGGGGCACTGCAGTCTCTACGACAATCTCGTTATCAGGATTCCTATCAAAGTGAACTTGCTTCTTTGCCTTCTTCTCAGGAGGTTCTGTTAAATATTATCGAGATCATCAACACTCACTTGATATGAAGGCCTTCTCCTAACCCTTCCTAAGGAGTTCTCAAGCCAAGACACCGTAGTATCTTTACTAACTTCCTTAGGAGGTACTGCTGCAATCTCTTCATCATCTTCGATATCAAGATCAATGTGAATTGGTGAAGAACCCGTCAAAGGTACAGGAACATGTGTTGAAGGTGGCTCCTCTGCTTCATTCTGAGGTATGGGCTCGTCAAGAGGAACTTCTGAATCACCTGTAGGCTGTTCCCGTATGACTATTCCTGAGAAATCCAACCTTCTCTTTACATTTTTATTTGATCTACATCCTTTGACGCTGTCTTGAGACTGACTTTTACCCTTTCCTTTTGACTGTGCTGTAGAAGAAGAGGGAATTATCCTTGGCGGCTCTGCTACTGGAATAGAGTTCTTCCTTTTGAGAACTAAGAAAACCTTACTATACTCAATGACTTGTCTTGTTCTGTCTTCAACTGAAAGAGATTCCTTGTTTGCCCAATTAACTCGTGGAAGAGGCTGATCCTCGATTCTTTTCTGAGTGTACATTGGTAGAAGCACATCTTCATCATCATCGGAGAGCCCTTCTATATCTTCATTTAAACAGTCTTTCATCTGATGGAGAGTCAGCCTGCTATAACTACGCCTTCTTACTTCAAACTCATCTGCACAGTTAGCCCAAAAATCTTCAAGTGCGGGTATGTGATTGTAGTTCTTTTCCAACCGGCCAACGTAGACACCATGAGGATCAAATGACCGCCTCTCGCTGTAGGATTTGAGACCGAATTTATCTAACTCTTCTCCAATTGTCCTAGCATCTGTAGCAGTCCTGCATGTATAAATACCCAACCCTAATGGAAAGTGAAGAGAGGGTTTCTTTCTATTTCTCAAGACTGTATGGACACCATGAGCTTGCCTCAAGAATTCCATGAAGATGACCTCATCTGACGGATACCTTGCCAACATGAGCGGGGCACCTGAATGACCATAAACCCTGAGATAGGTAAAGGTAGGAAACTGTATAAACCAATCCGCCCATTCCGCCATTGCTGTCCTGGCAACTGAAGAGATGCGGACGTGCAATTCATTGTCTAAGTCACGCACTGTGTACATCAAGAATGCCTCATTCACCCTTTTGTAGTGGTGCAACGACTTTGTGAATTCCAATTGGGGATAATAGTTATATATGTGTTGAACGCTCGATGATCCCTCGGTGATCAATCCTCTGAATTGACCTTGATAGGCCACCAAGTAGACTAGATATGACACCATGTGAAATACATGAAACTAAAAATATTCTGTTATTTGCTGATGTAGGCAATCACTAATCAAAGTAGGCCAATCATAAAACTCGGTTTTCTTCATGATGTGAGGTATGGCATAAAACATCCAAGGTTGGAACTTGGTGGCATCTTCAGAACCAGTGACCCTGTTGAGCAAAGTGATGATGATGGCAACCTCATCCTTGAACTCCCCTCTTCCGACATTCTTGGGCAATGTCTTATGTTTTTCTTTCATCCATCTCTGGGCAATCTTCTTGCTGTATTTGTCTTTATGCATATTCCACATCTTTTCACATTCATCCCTTGAAAGAGTTACGCTTTCAGGCCACGGGGGAATGGAAAAACACTTTTCGACCATATCAGGCTTTAGACTGCAAATCAACCTACCATCTGCTGACTGGATCTCCCTAGTAGCCGGGTTGTAATGCTTAATGCAAGCGATTACGAACTCAAGGCTCTGAACTGATATAGGAATAGATGCTGCTGCGAGGAGTCCAGAATGACCCAGGTTCCTGATTGAAGTGTTGCCTCGCCTTCCAAGGGATGATCGAACACCGGCTTGGATGATGCAAGTCTCATTCACTGCTTTGATGTAATTGTGAAAAAGTGCTGGATTCTGAAAACATTAGAGTGTACTCCATTTCGAAAAACTCAAGCATCGATCAGAACTCGCTCGGTTCGCATGTCTTGGAACAATTTCTATTTTAGAACGCTGGATTTGTGCTTCAATCCGATCTAATTTTTGAGAAATTTTCCGAGATATGGCTTTGTTCGTAATTTGGCGATACAAGACAACCTGCATCGCCGCTTTTGAAAATCCTCGAATTTTGATCGAAAAGGCAGCAAACCCTAATTTCTTCCAATTTTCCTCGGTGCTTGGCATCCGGTTTGTTCGTAATATCGCTAGAAATGGACCCAGCTTTGATTGATTTTGCAAAACTCGACGTTTGATCGAAAAAGCAGCCAGCCCTAGGTTTTTTTGGAAAAATTGCGATATGGGTTTTCTTCAGAAGACTGATTGGAAAGGACCCAGATGGTTGAAATTTGAATGCACTGAGGTTTTCACTGACATGCAAGATAAAAGCACTTGCTGCAACTTGATGAAGTTCTTGAAAAATTCTTTAGAAGATACAGGCAAAATGACCCAGATGACTGAAAAATTTAAAGCCTTGGCCTTCTGTTTGAAAAATTTGATTTTCTGGAACAAAAAGCTTGAAAGAACAAGGGTTTATGCTTGCTGGTCTGAAAAATCTGATGTAAAACCAACAACTACGGATTCTTGAATCACAAAAATTCTTCAAACTTGCTGCTCCAACTTTCTCCTCTGGATGCTACCTGCAAAAATAATGAAAAATACATTGAAAAGGGGTGTTAAATAGACTTGGGTTCTGATTTAGGTTTTGCTTTTTTTCTGCTTTTATTTCAAAACCCTAAATCTCAGCCTCTCAGTTTTGGACGCCATCCTCTTCCTTTGCAAATTTTGAAAATTCTGAAAACTTCCAAAAATCTTCTAAGGCATGGAAATTTGGGCGCCTTTCTCCAAGAGGGGCGCTCAACTTCACCAGACTTAGTCAAAATTTCCACTTTTTCAACTTTCCTCCATTTTGACATACCACTTCGCCTCTGATTTCTCGTTGACTGATCGACCCGACAGGCGAGCTGAGTGGTTCACTGCGGAGCCTGACTGATTCTGAAAAGGACGTTCTGGAGACACCTCCTGCTAAAAACTTGATTTCGACCTCCGAATTCACGGGAGGCTTTTCTTTCTAGGGGCGCCCAACTTCTTCAGTGTTAGCCATTTTCTAATTTCCAAGTTCTTCATTAACCTCTCTTCCACAGATGATCTTGTTAAATCTTGAGCTCCGGGCGTCGGATTGCTGAATGTTTGTGCTCATCGCGAAGCTGACGGAGAATGAAGAGGAGTCCTCTAGAGACACTTTTGTCAAAAAGTGGATTTTTACCCTTCAAAAGGTTGGGCGCCTATCTTGACTGGGGGCGCCCAGTTTACCAACACTTAGTTTATTTTTTTTATTTTTTCACTTTTGCTTTGAATTTCTCTTTTCACCTCTCATCGGACCCTCTGTTCAGCCCTTTGAATCTGATGACTGCGAGCTCCGTTTGTCGTGCTGAATAGCTCACCGGAAAGCCAGTTGAATTCTGAAGACATCCCGTTGTAACTTCGACTGCAAGTTCATCTGTTTGCACCCTTGAAAAGTTGGGCGCCTTTCTTCAACTAGGGCGCCCAGTTTCTCCAGACTTAGAAAAATTCTCAATTCAATCTTCTTCAAGTTTCAGATCTTCATTTTATACCTTCTACTTTGACTTGAATTTGCTGGAGACTGGATCGTCGGATGCTCTGACGGGGATATCCATCGCGAAGCTGACTGAACACTGAACAACTTCCATTTGAGATCCAAACCCTAATTCACTCATCTGGTGACCTAAAAAGGTGGGCGCCTTTCTTCAACAGGGGCTCCCAAACTCAGCAGACTTAGAAAATTTTCATGACTTTTCACTTTCCTTCCTCGATCCTCGTGCATGTTCATCATTTTACCTTCTGCCGGAAGTTTGAATGCTAACATTGATGCCTGGCAGTCAGATGACCTCCATTGATGACCTCGGAACTCCAGATATGCTTCTGAAAAAGCTAAATAGACCCAGTAGGGCAAAACTGATTATTTTCAGATTCTGACTGCACCAGCCTGATACGGACACATTTTGAGCCAATCAAAATCAGTTCGGACCCTGTCGAACCAACTTTCTATTTTTAGAAAATTTTGCCAATATCCGTTTCAAAAGAAACCCAGAAAAACCCAGAAAACGTTACTATTTCGAGAAAATTTCTAAAAATAGCAGTTTTCCTAAAATTTAGGGATGAAAAACTGAGATTTGGGTTTTGTAGATTAAGCTACTCTTAGCAGACCCAGATCGTCAGAAATTGAAAATTTTGTGTTTTAACCCTCCATGCAAGACATGCACACCCAAATTTTGACCTTTTTGACTGTTTTGACAAGACTTCTACTCATTTCTTCAAAATGTCGAAGTGTAACAAAAGTTGTAATTTTGGGGTACAACATTGGCTCTGTTTGGGGACCATGGCGGATACTTTCGGCATAGGAGAACCATAGAATCTCTGAAGTTTTAAGCTTAGACCAGTGCCTTGTCCATTGGGTATCGGAGTCAGCATCATTTCCTAATCACCTAATTTGCAGGACATTCCTTTATCACCTATAACCGAACTTCCTAAAAATCACCTAATAGTTGGACTTCCCTACTAATCACCTAAAACAAGACTCCTAATCACCTAAAACACGACAGGACTGTCACGGAAAGGGGAAAAACAACATAACGAACACATCACGGAAAGGGGAAACACATCACGGAAAGCAATGAAAAATATGTACACAGATTGATTTTGAGAACTTACTCCACCCCCGAAGGGACGAAGTGCTTCAGGTACTGCCCGCTGTGTGGTAGAGGGAGGAGACTTCCATCCAAGCGCGAGAGAATATAGGTGTTCTCTCCGGCGAGCTCGTGAATTGTGAAAGGTCCTAGCCACAAGGGATCAAATTTGCCATGCATTCCCTTGGGCTCATGTCTTTTATCCCATAATAGGACTTGATCTCCAACCTTGAAATCTCGATGGCGAGCTTTCTTGTCAAAAATTTTCTTCACCCGCTCTTGGTGCTGAGTGATTCTATCTACTACCTCTTCCCTTTCTTCTTGAAGCTTAGTCAGGTACAAGATACGCTTCTGAACAGGATCTGTGAACTCTCCATCTTCTACTGAGGTCGCCAGCTGCAAGGCGGACAACTCCAATGTGATGGGTATAATTGCTTCTGTACCATATAAGAGTATAAAAGGTGAGGTACCAATGGCTCTCTTCGGAGTAATTTTGTCGGCCCAAAGAGCATCATAGAGTTTCTTGTGCCAAGTTTGTTGACTGGAATCAACCAACTTGCGAATGATTGTGACAATGTTCTTATTCGATGATTCAGCTTGTCCATTACCCTGGGGGTAATAATCTGATGAATGAGATAGTGTAATGCTGTGATCAAAACAGAACTCCATTAGCTCCTCTGATGAGAAACATGTTGCATTATCTGTCACAATTTTGCGAGGCACTCTGAAGTGTGTGACAATGTTTTCCTTTAAGAACTCACACACGACCTCGGACGTAGCTCGCTTGGTAGGAATGGCTTCAACCCATTTAGTGAAATAATCAGTGGCTGTAAGGACATAAATATGCCCCTTGCTGGAACGTGGGTTGATAGGACCAATAAAATCTAGACCCCATTGCTGAAATGGAGCATCTATAACAACTGGCCTGAGAGGAGCGGCTGCTAACTTCGCTTTGCCAACAAACTGCTGACACAACTGACATTTATGTACCCACTCGTATGCATCGCGGAACATAGTCGGCCAAAAGAACTGAGCCCGCAAGATTTTAAAAGCTGTCACCTTTGATGAAAAGTGACCACCGCATGCTTGATTATGGAAAGCTTCCAGCAAGCGCCGTTGTTGATCTTTGGTAACACACAACAAGAATGTTCCGTCAAGGCCCCGCTTGTACAAAACATTGCTGATGATTATATAATTCTGCGCTTTTAGCTTAAGCGTTCTCCTTTGTTGCTTGTTCAGGTGATTTGGGCAATCACCGTACGTTAGGTAATACCATATCTTAGTAAACCATTCTCCCGAAGATTCGATCAGCAAGACCATTGGAAGGTCTTCTTTAACTTCAGGTTCAATCTCAGGTATACCTTTGGCTTGAAGTTTCTTATCACCATCTTCCGCCATCAACTGACAAAGACCTCTCCCACGAACGAGTTTGGTTAGCTTGATCTCCAAGTCATACTCTTGAACCTTTGCGATCCAGTTTCCTCTTTTGGAGCCCATCTCCTGTTGAGTCAACACGCTCTTTACTGCTGGATCTGTGACATACACGACGGTGTGAGAATTTAGGATATAAAATCTGAAATTCTTTACAGCTCGAACCACCGCATAGGCATTCTTTTCAATCTGAGAGTATCTTGATTCGCTGTCCTTGAAACTGCAGCTCATGAAAGCTATTGGAGATTCGGTTTCTTCATTTAACTTTTGTGTCAGAATAGCAGACAAAGTATGCTCTGATGCATAACAATAAAGGATAAATTCCTTTTCAAAATCAGGACGGACTAGCACTGGAGCTCGACTGATGGCTTCTTTTATTGCTGCGAACGCCTTCTTTCCTTCTTCTGTCCACTTGAAGACTGTCTTCTTCTTCATCATGGCAGATATATCTGTAGTCAACTCAGAAAAATCTGGTACAAATCTTCGTATGAAATTTACTTTACCAAAGAAAGAGTGTACCCCTGTTCTGCTTGTTGGAAGAGACAAACTTCGGATAGCTTCAACCCGGCTTGGGTCAATTCGAGTTCCCTCCTTGGAAACGATGTGGCCAAGCAACTTGCCTTCCGTCACCGCGAAGATAGACTTTTTGGGATTCAATGATATCTTACGATATCTGCATCTCTTGAATACCTTCCCTAGATGTGAAAAGTGATCATGTCGTACCTTCGAGAAAACAGTGAGGTCGTCTAGATAAACAACTATTACTTTATTCTTCAAATCACCAAATGCCAAATCCATGGCTCTTTGAAATGTAGCACCGGCGTTGATGAGGCCGAAGGGCATTCTTTCATAGGCAAATGTGTTGGGTGAAAATTATGTAATCAACTCTCGACAGATTACACAACTTGGACTTCAGCCACAGCTATGTGAGATATGAATCTCTCCTCTCGGAAAGGGGAGGCGCCCTTCTTACTGCTAAGAGAAACAAAAGTAAAATCCCGTAATTTTACAATGTACCACGGGAATTCCGCAGCGAATTAGGGGGTGTGTTACATTCATCCTTCTCTCTTTTTGAGGAGAAGATGTTTCACGTGTTAGGTTCGAATTCTTGATAACCAAAACTAACAACGGCCGATATTACCAATATCTATCTGCGTCAAAGCGGAAGCGTCAGAGATACGGAAGTAATTAACAACAAAGAAAGAAATAAAGAGGAAAGCTCAAGAGGCACAAAGTCGTTCCGTGGCTTTATCAATGTTGGATCTGCATAAATGTACCGTTTGCTACGTTAGAAGCACAAAGTCTTCTTAGACGCAACAATTCTTCAAACAGCATGAACGATTACAAGCACAAAGTCTTGTAGATCATCCAACAAAAGTATCAATGAGCACGAACGATTACAAGCACAAAGTCTTGTAGATCCTTCGATAAAGTATCCAAGAGTATGAATAATTATAAGCACAAAGTCTTATAGATTATCCAACAAGAACATGCAAGAGTATAAATGATTATAAGCTCAAAGTCTTATAGATCACTCAACCAATGATAAACAAAATAACAATGCAATCTAAATAATAGATGTAACGCAAAGTTTACATCAACCATAGAGTCTTTGGATTCTCGAACTAATCACTACCAAATCAAATCCAACTTACAAAAGTATTGAATCAAGCATGAAGTCGGCTTGCAATCCTTTTCTTTATTGATTGAATCTCATTCTAAAGTATAGACATAAAGTTTAACAAATTTGCTTCAAAAAGGGCAGCACTTCGTTGCAAAAACACTAAAGGATAATTTACAATGAAAATCCCTCCCATTATATAGAAAGAGGGATGAGCAAAAGAAGGAAAGAGATTGAGAAAATCAGGGAAAGTTAGGTGAGCGATTTTAGGAGATCTCACCTAACTTTGACCAAAGTCAAAGTGTAATTTATTTTGAAAATATTACATCTTTGGACTTGGTGTAATTACAATTTACAAAATGACATTCGAAAATGTCGAGAAATATTTACAAGATGCATAATGGGATGCACCGGAAATGTCTAACACTGGAGAATAGGGGGCCGCTTCACATCTCTTTGCATTGGGCGCGGAAGTCTTCAAATTTCCTCCTAGTCTCCTGCACGAACTTCTCATCTGGACCAACGGTGTAATCCACAATGGTGTGAATTCTCGTGATCGATCTCATGGCAGATGAGTGAA
>VDFB02057970.1:0-80321 GCA_007258455.2 Sequoia sempervirens
TTGGAGATGCTGAAGAGATTGTAAGACCTGAGGCAGAAGGAGAAGACTGTGAAATAATACACTAAGGAATTTTGTAAGATCATTATCAGGACCAGACATAGTGAAGCAAGTAAGGAGAAAGTGGCAATATATATCAATGGGCCGAGGATGAACATTCAGGAGGAGTTGAGTCTGGTAAGGATGAATTCGGTAGAGGAAGTGTACATCAGTTTGCATTAAAGGTGGATGAAAAACTAAAAAAGGACATGAATAGAGGCAGAGAGGAAGAGGAGGTAGATTTCAGAGAGGAAGGTCACATTCTAAAGGAGATAAACCATATGCAGAGAAAAACAAGGACAAAGATACATACCACAAGGAAGAGAAGGATTCCAGTTCATACCAGAGAGGAAGGGATGATAGAAATTCTTACCTCCACAACAAAGGAGGTTATAATTCTTACCTAAATGATGGATACCAGAGAGATGAGAGAGGATATGACAAGAGAACTTTCAGAGGAACCTATTTCAAGTGTGGAGGTGAAGGACATAGAGCATTTGAGTGTCACCAAGAAAGTAAGAAGAATGAAAATCATGCAAGAACCAGATATGTGCAGGAAGAACTAGTGAAATCACTGAATTCTGGAGGAAGTCCTAAGAAGGGAGAATCATTATTCATGAGGAGATCACTGTTCTAGAAGAAATAAGTACCTAAGGAAGCACCACAGAGTAAAAGTTTGTTCTGGACTAGATGCAAATCATGAGGTAAGTGTTGCAAAGTTATCATTGATAGTGGTAGTACAGATAATCCATTTTCTGAGGAAATGGTGACAAAGTTGAATTTGGAAAGAAGAAAACATCTAAAACCTTATAGGATAGCCTATATTCAAGATGAGCACAAGATACTAGTGAGAGCAATTTCTAGTGAAATTCAAAATAGGATCATATCATGATGAAGTGTTGTATGATATTATGTTGATGGATGTATGTCATATGTTGTTGGGTAGACCTTGGAAGTATGATAAGAAATCTATACATGATGGGAGAAATAATACTTATACCATAACGTCCAATGGAAAGAGAATCACCTTGACACCATTGGAGGATGAACCAGAAAGTGAATTATTTGGAACAATTAGAATCAATTTGGTAGATGGAAGGAAATTTCTAGATGGATTAAGACATGAGAAAATGTGTTTTTCTTTGATTCCAAGGAAGTATGAAGCCTTAAATGTAGAGAAAATCACAAGAGAAGAATCACCGAAGAAGGAAGTCATTGAACTAATAATAGAGTACCAAGATCTTGTATCAGAAAATGTGTCTGAAGGATTACCACTGATCTAGAGTATTAGTCATCATATAGATCTCATTCCAAGAGCTAGTTTTCCAAAAAAAGTTGCACACTAGATGACACTAACAGAGAATGTGCAGCTAAATAGATAGATATAGGAATTGTTACAAAAAGGATTGATTAGAGACAGTATGTGCGATACCAATTGTACTTGCACCTAAGAAAGATGGAGAATGGAGGATGTGTACAGATTCAAGAGCTATCAATAAGATCACAATGAAGTATAGATTTCCATTGCCTAGGATGGATGCCATCATGAATAGTCTGAGTGGAGAAATGTATTTCACCAAGATAGATTTAAAGAGTGGATGCCATTAGATCATGATCAAAGAGGGAGATTAATGGAAGAATGCTTTCAAGAAAAATGATGGGTTGAATGAGTGGTTGGTCATGCCATTTGGACTAACTACTACATATAGTACATTTATGAGGCTGATGAATGAAGTCTTGAAGTCTAAATTCTTGGGTAAGTTTGTCATTGTTTATTTGGATGATATTATGATTTTTAGTAAGACTAAGGAAGAACATTTGGAGCACATTGGACAAGTATTTTAGAGGCTAAGAGAAGACAAGTTATCGATAAACATCAAGAAGTGTAGTTTCATGAAGGAGGAACTAGTGCATCTAGGATTTGTGATATCTACGGAAGGATTTAAGATGGACCCTGAGAAGGTTAGATCAATAGTAAAATGGCCTACACCTATGAACATAAGAGAAGTAAGATCATTTCATGGACTAGCGACCTTTTACTAGAAGTTCATCAAAAAACTTAGTGGTATTTGCAAACCTATGATAAAGACAATGAGGGGTGATAGGAAGGAATTCAAGTGGACATCAAGAGCAAAAAATATTTTTGAGTTGTTGAAGCAAAAGGTGACAAAACAACCTGTGTTGGAACTACCAAACTTTGATAAGGTATTCCAAGTGGATTGTGATGCTAGCAGAAGTGCAATATGAGTTGTGTTAAGTCAGGAAGGGAGACCAATAGCCTACTTAGTGAGAGATTGAATGATGCTAGGAGAAGGTATTTAGTTTATGATGAAGAATTCTATGCAATTATATAAGCCTTGAAGAAGTGGAGACATTACTTATTACCTAAGGAATTTGTGTTGTAAATGGATCATCAAGATTTGCAATATTTGAATAGTCAAGGGAAGTTGAACCAAAGGCATATGAGGGAAGTCAAACAAGGTTGTAGATGCATTGAGTTGGAGAAGGAGTTTGTTGACCAAGATGAGAATTGAAGTATTGGGTTTTGAAGAATTGAAGCATATGTATGAAGGGGACATTGATTTTGCAGAGGAATGGAAGTCTTACAAGGAACCTATGGGGACAAATGGAAGTAGATGGTTGGATTCTTTCATTCAAGAAGGTATGCTATTTAAGAACAATCAATTGTGTATCCCTAGGAGTTCAATGAGGGAGAATTTGATCAAAGAAAAACATTACAGAGGACTAGCAAGAAATTTTGGAATTGATAAGACATAGCATTGGTGAGTGAGAACTATTTTTGGCCATAGTTGTATAAGGATGTCAAGAATTATGTTCAAGGTTGTAGGATTTTTCAAGTTACAAAAGGAAACAATCAAAATATTGGAATGTATACACCATTGACAATACCAGAGAGACTATGGGAGGATATTAGCATGGATTTTGTGTTGGGATTACCAAGGACAAGAGGATTTGAGTTTTTATTTGTGGATGTGGATAGATTTTCCAAGATGGAAAATTTCATACCTTGTAAGAAGACCAATGATGCAGTACATATTGTAGACCTATTTTTCAAGGAGATTGTGAGATTACATAGACTACCAAAGAGTATAGTATCAGACAAGGACACTAAGTTCGTTGGATATTTTTGGAAAACATTGTGGAAGAATATGAAGAAATAAATGAAGTATAGTTAAAAATTTCACTCACAGACAGTTGGAAAACCAAAAGTAGTAAATAGGAGCTTGGGGAAATTGTTGAGGTGTTTGATTGAAGGGAAAGAGGTAAATTGGGATTTGATACTGCCATAAGAAGAATTTTCATACAATATTTCAGTAAACCAGAGCACAAGGAAGACACCATTTGAGATTGTGACATGACAACTACCCAGAGGAGTAGCAGAATTAATGGATAGTAGTATGGAGAATAAAAGGAGTGTGGAGGCAGAAGAATTTTTCGGATTCATGGAAACAATGCATACTCAAGTCAAGGAACACCTAGAGAAGATGAAAAATACCTACAAGGAGAAAGCAGATAAGAAGAGGAGACCAAAGGATTTTGCAATAGGGAATGAAGTAATGGCATATCTGAGAATTGAAAGATTTCCAGTTGGTACATACAATAAACTGAAGATGAAGAATTTTGGACCTTGTAAGATCATCAAGCAGTTTGATTTTGGAAATGCATATGAAGTGGGAACTACCAGAGGAATTTGGCATGTCACCTATATTCAACATTGCAAACCTAGATACTGGTATCATGAAGGAGAGTCACTAGAGGACAGAGAAGTTGGTTTGCTGGACTAGATAGCACATCATCCAAAGGAAATTGAGGAAATTCTAGACAACAGAGTTGGACGCAGTACCATAGGAAGGAAATACAAGGAATATCTAGTCAAATGGAAAGGAAGGCTAGAGGAAGACTCATCATGGATTTCTTAGGCTGAGGTGGACTGCATTGGTTTTCCTCTAGCCCCAGGAAAGTGAGAGGCTCACTTTTCTTCAACCTTGGGTGTCTAATGCATAATCATCCCAAGTTTCAAGTAATCTTGCATCAACCAAAAATATTTGCATTCATGTTTTCTTGCATTTCAATAGTTATCTATTAGGACCTAGTTTTAGTATTTCATACCACATTGTACCACATTATAACATTAGATTTTATGGAGTAAGATATATGATATTCATTGCAACATCTACATCATATCCAAAATTCAAGTGTTTTAGAGATTCCAACACAAAGTTATCGCAAACATAATATCAGATGCATTTGGATAGAGAGCATTCACCGACTTGTCTTGGATTTTCAAGTGTGTAGACCTATCACGTGACTTGCGGAGCTTAGGAGACCTTTCCATAAGGATCCAAATTCATAGAGGAACCTTAATTCTGATCTACATCATGTTTGTCCAAGGATCAAAGGAAAATCATATGTCTTGCCCGACCTTCACACGTTTCATCTACTTTAGGGTTTGAGACCTCTTGAGGCCAATGCATACCTTTTTTCTAGACCTGGGAATTAGTATATATAGGCATCATGTAGTTGCATTAGGAAATCAATCAAGATAGAAGGATCTAGGGAAATAAGGGCTTTGACCTGCATTGTATTTATGGGCTTAACGCCATATCATTTTGTAATTTTGTAAGCCAGAAGGCAGGGCATGTTTCCAGTGAATAATTGATAATTCTCTATATTTCCATGTTTGATTGTTGTTCCAATTATTTAAGTTTCCATTGTGCTTACTCTTGCTGCAAGGTTGGACAGTCCTATCCTTGGACCCTCCATCCTTGACTGCACCACTTGAAAAGGTTCAGACACCATAATACCAACATTCTCCCACATTTTGAAGACCTTCAAGATCCAAATAGCAATCAACTATTGGGATCAAGAGGCCCATGGAACTAGAAAACAATCTAAAATTCTTCATGCTAATAGGCTTTGTCAATGCCTATGTAATATTCATCAAATTTTCAACATTATCTAATTTCACATTCCCATATTCCAACATGTCACGGAAAAAATAAAACTAAACATCAATGTGATTTGTTATGGTATGTAAAATAGGATTCTTCACTAATAAAATGACACTTTGAATGTCATAATAGATATAAATAATCCTTGCATCAAGCCCACCTTTAGAACACAACTATCTAATACAATTGGGTTCCTTACATGCATGATTAACTATGGTATACTCTACTTCTATTATGGTCAAAGAGACAACTTGTCTCTTACTCATCCAACTGATAGCACTACCAAACATTATAAATGCACATATCCATTGGGTGTTATTTTACTGTCAATATCACTTTCCCAATCTAAATCCACATATCCATGAATACAAATTGAATTTCAAGGTCTAGTAGGATAACTATGAAAGCATAAGGAATAAATAAAAGCACCCTTCAAGTATTTAAAAATATCTTCACTGCATCACAATATACCCATCCAAGATTAGCAGTAAACTACGTCAAGAATCCCATTGGTTGGGTAATATCTAGCCTCATATAGGTAATCAAATAAATCAAATTGGCAATAAAACTCACATGAGGTAATCTTCTCATGTCCTCCATATTAGTAAGATATTTTAGACAGTCCTCTATAGATAACTTTGTTCATTGTAGAACATGAACTGCCAAGGATCTACAAGTTGTCATGTTGAATCTCTCTAACATTGAGTTCACATACTTTCTCTAGCTTAACCAAAATTTTCTATTGGTTTTGTCTCTTCTAATCTCCATTCCCAAGATGTAACTAGCTACACCTATATGTTTCATCTCAAGTTGTACTGATAAATGAGACTTCAAGTTAGAAATCAAACCTTTACCATTCCAAAAAATAACATATCATCAATATATAATGCAAAAATGAGAGTGGGACCACATCTTAGGAGGTTGTTTTAGAACATATAGAGACTTCTTCAACTTGTAAACCAAACCTTATTTACCATTGACAATGAAATTATCTAGCTATGACATAGATTTCCTCCTCCAAATCATCATGAAGAAATTTTGTCTTCACATCCATCAACATAACTTTTAAATCATAAGATCCAACAAGTCATAACAAGAATCAAATGAATGTCATTAATACATACGATAATATTTCACCATAATTAATTCCCTCCACCTTGTTGGACTAATCGCCAACATCTCCCTTTAGATTCAGGACATGGACTGACCACCTTCATGGATCCACTTATCTTTGGCATTTGTATCGAGCATTAATAGGTTGGTCTTTTGGCACCATAAAAAATGTGTTCCAACACACCTATGAATACCCCTTTGTGACTAACCATTTATTATGCTTCCCAACACTACCATCAGGATCTCACTTTTTCTTGTCACCCATTTACAATCAACAATTTTATGTCCTTTAGGAAAATTTACTAGGTCCCAAGTATTATTTTTCTTTAATGCATTGATATCTTCATCCATCCATTTCATCCAAGAATCTAAATCACTCATACGCATAACCTCTTTTACAATCCTACTCTAATTATTGTTAGTAATCAAACATTTCTAATTGTTTCCTAACTCTCATAGACCTCCTCAAAGGTTAAGGTTGAGGTTCTTCTTCTTCTTCTTCAATCTTTTAGATCTACTAGATATTTCCTCATCATTCATTCCAATAGGTGTACATAGTTTATTTTTTTTTGGATTAGGTGGAACATTAACGATATCCTTTTCCTTTTATTTTTCTAGTTGTGGAATAAAAAAAGAAGGTTTCAACTCTCTAAATATCACACATCTATTGTACAAAATATTCTCGACCACTAGACCCCAAAGCTTTTACCCTTTCACACTAACACTATAATCAATGAAGATACACTTAACAAACTTTTTCTCCAACTTACACCTCTTCTCATTTGGCACATGCACATATTCCTTGCAACCAAATTCTCATAGATTCCTCATCCAAGACTTCTTACTTGAGCACACCTCCATGGGTGTCTTATCAAGCATTGATGTAAGAGATTTATTTACTAGATAACATACAATGAAAGAATCTTCAACCCAATTTTTTTGTTCAAGCTCAAATCCACTCATCACAATCCTAGCCCTCTTCATCAATATCTCGTTCATCCTCTTTACAAATCCATTAGACTTAGGTATGTATGGAGTCATCTTATGCCTCTCAATCTTATACTCTTTATAAAACTTGTGAATTATTTTTGAAAAAATTGACTAGTATTATTAGTAGTATTAGTTAACAAAGGCTTAAAACTCCTTAAATCGACTAAAGAACTCAAATTTACTCTAGAGGAAATAATTTTTTTTCCTTCCACTATAGTCATTAATGAATGAAACAAAATATGTATATTTTGATAACAAAATAACATTAACAAGACAAAACACATCTGAATGAATATAGTCCAAAACCTCAAAAGATTTATAAGAACTAGAATAAAACTAAACATGGTTTCATTTTCCATAGATGGAATGTTCACAAAAGTCAAAATTGAGATTACAATCATCAATACCCTTTATGAGGCATTTATTTTTCAGGGATCTAATACTGTTCTCATCAATATGGTCAAGTATCTAGTGCCATAAAATTTTCTTCTCTTCTGGAAGTTGCATCTCCAAGGAATGAGAACTCTTAGGTACCCAAAACACATGACCATCAAAAGTATATGCAATGAATTTCTCTACCACTTGATCAGACAGTGAAGATGAAGAATTTAAATCTCTTTTCTTCAACTTGTAAAAATAAATATTATATTGGATAGTGCATGCATCTAGCTTAAATAAAATGTCAATTCACACACCCTTTGCCAACACCATAACTCCTCTAGTAATATTACATTCTCCACTAGATAAAACAACATGCACACCCACATCATTCAACTTGCTTACTGAAAGGAGGATTTGTACCAAACCAAGGATATACAACACAACAAAGTTCTATCCACTTCACTCTACCATCAAGGAATCAAATCTTGACTCTTCGATGACCAACAATACTCAGAATGAGTGTCAACACCTAGATAGATCTTTCCACCATCATATTATTTATAGTTTGAGAACCAAACCCTATGTGAGGTCATGTGAAAAGATGCACTAGAGTCTATCAACCACACATCTTCAAATGCATGCATTACCAAGGTTGTGAAGAAAAAATCTACATCATCCTGAGTGGATTTATCTAAATAAAAATCAAATAATTTCTTTTGGATTCTCTTGTTTTTCTCCTTAGATGATTTGTGGTAATGATCAAATTTATTGTAGTTCCAATATTTTTCCTTGAAATTTCTAGGAGATTCAAATCTCCTTAGGGATTTTTTATTTTTACTTCTTGTCATTCTTGTCTTTCTCCTTTGATCTACCATGAACAACAAGTTCTTCCTTATCCATCTTGAAATATTTTCTCCGTATCTCTTCATAAAGGAGTGATGCAACCACTTCATCCATATTGAAGGTGGTAGTGGTACTCTTAATGGCCATGCCAAGGTGATACCATGGTTCTAGAAAAGACCATAAAAAATTCATGCAATGATTATTGTCCTCCATCTTCACACCAATAAAACCTAATTGGGAAACAAGCATGTTAAAGGCATTCAGGTGATCAACCGTAAATCCTCCTTCTTCCATCCTTAAAGAATATAAATTCTTTCTTAGGAATAACTTATTTACTAAGGATTTAGCCTAATAAATTTCTCCAATATTCTTCCAAAGGATTGTTTCATTATAATTCTCTTCATGGAAATTCAACAAAATAGATTAAGCCAAAAAAAGTCTTATCAAACCCTTGTATTTTTTATCCAATAGCTCTCAGATTTCTTGAGTCATGCTAGCAGGTTTTACATCAGATATCACAACCCATAGATCTTTTTCTATGCACATATCTTCCATTTTGAGCTTCCACAACTCAAAAATTCTACCATTAAACTTCTCCATCTAGATCCTTTTGGATGCACTCTCCATCTTTTTCCTCCAACAAGGTCATGAAATATACTTCTGTAAAATCTCCCACTCAAACAAAGGTTAGTACAAAAACCATTTACTCAACAATGAGATGCAAATTGTCCTAGCTCTAATACTAGATAAAAGGAACCTACATAAGAGAAAGTAGCTTCCTACACCAATATAAGTGGTAGAGAGTGTAATTTTTTTACAAGCCCTTATTAGTTACACATTCAAATGCACATTCATTTAACTTAAATAGATTATGCAAAACAAAATAAACCATAACACAATATTTATGTGAGGAAAACCCTTTCAGGAGAAAAGCCCCACACTCAAAAAACACAACTCTTTGAATTATTAGTAATTTAAAAAATGTTACAATACAATCACATAGGTAAGCTCATTTAGAGTCTTCAATAACAAGTAGTTTTTTGGAGTGATTCCAACAACATAACAATAGTAAAGAAATCTTCAACCTTGCACTACAATGTAAAATGACCAAGTACCAAATAAATTTAACGGTATGAGTGAACACAAATGCATAGGATTTCCACATGCCACAAATTTAATTCCTAGATGCCTATCTTGAGTCTCCTTGACATGCACACCACTTGCATGCATGTGACAACTTTCCATGAAGTGCAATGTCATAAACATGATCTGCATAATTTTATTTTTCCATTTCAAATGCCCATCTCCTCATGCATAGGACTCATTGAACATGTAATTCACCTATATGCATAAAAACACCTTGCATGCATAGGAACCACCATTACATGGGGAACACCTATTATAGTTAACTCTTCCACTACCATAATCAATCAAAAATCAGCCATGTCATAAGTTCCCGTCATAATTTGTCATAAAACTCACACAACATGAAGAAAACCACTAAATTAGCTACATGATGGGGTCCACCAAGTTGGATACCTACTTCCACAATTTGTGCTTCCATGTTATATAAATCACCTCCATGTAGGATGCCACCTCAAATGGTAGGTCCCAAAAAGTGATACAACATAGTAAACATAAAACATTAGAATAAAATAAATAATTAAACACAAAAATAAATGCTAGGACTTGCAAATGTTGAGACATCATATTGAGAAGGGATTTTTACTCAAACAACTATAGTGATTTCATAAAGAAAATCTATTTACCAACACACATGAGTATAAAATCCCCTTTGGATGATGGCCCACCTCTCACCTTCCTTCCTCTTTTTAGTTTTCTAGTTTTTCCTAAATCTCTTCCTATTTTGTTTTACATGGGTTCACTTCTCTCACATGTGAGGACAAAACTCAAATTAAAAAAAATTAATAGTTCCTTTCTCTTTTTGTTTCACATAGCCTTTATATCTCTTCCTTCTCATCACATAGAGCTTGATATTCATTTGTTACCTCCTCTTTCTTTGTTGGACCTCTTTTCTATCTTGAAATTTATTAAAATTGAGTATTTATAGCTCACCTACCTATTTCAAGCACCAAAAATCCATTATAAATGCTCAATATATACAAGTATTCCCCACTTCCTTTTTCATATGTTGCTATTCTTAAATGTGTTTGTGAGTTGGTTGAATAGATTTTTCAAGACAAAATGGTTGTTATGGGCACACCTTATAGACCTAGTGTGTGTTTCTCATTTTTCCACCTTATTAGGGTACACCTAGTAGGCCTAGTGTGTTTCTCATCTTTGTCTTGGGGGCTCACTTAGTGGAAAATGGTCCTCACTAGTGAGCATTCCTTCTAGTTTATAATTCACCTAGGAAAATATCAGACTTTGCTATTGTGAGTCATGAACACTTTTTGTCATGGGAATCTTGGATCCCAGGGGTTGATCACCTCCCTTGATCCTTATTCACCCTATCTCTTCAACATTTTATAGATTTGAACCACTCTTGGCATATATTTCTTTATTTTAGTGAGTCTGAGTGCAAGCTCATACTCTCACTAAAGTGAGGGCTAAATGTAGTGTTGAAAATTGTCAACCTTAATAATTTCACATTATGTTTTGTCCCCCTAATTTATTGGACTTAATTAAGCTCCTAATTTTCTAAATTATGCATTCCAAAGCCTAATTTTTACCATCTTTCGAAGGATTGCAAGCATTGAATAAATGCAACCAATTGTTATTTTGTTCTCGACTAGGTGTGTCCTGGAATTATGGGCCAAGACCCATTTTCCCATGGGTGAATGGGTCATTTTTTGTTAAGACCCAAATTCAAATATGTTGTTGGCAATATTTTAACATCTAAAATTTAAATATAAAGTGTCAGATTTTGAAATCTTTTTTTTGGGAAAACAGTATAATTGCATATAAATACCTAGTTATTTTATCAAATTTGAAATCTAACAAGTATTAACAAGAAATATATGAGAAAACTTATGATCAAGAGCACTATTGAGCAAGTCAAGAGCAACATTTTAGAGCTTTCTTGTAGCAATGCAAGATCCTAACATCATGACAAATTCTATGTGAGTTTATGTGTGTGGGTAAGCCCACAAAACTAGTTTACAATTCCAATGAGGAAGGAAAAGTTGTAAAAAATGCCACCATGCAAAAAAAATTGGTTTTTGGGGGTTTGAACGAACATCTGGTTTGAGCAAATAGCAAACTCCCCTTCGAGCGAACCCATTAAATGTTGGGTCCCACATTTCCTAAGAAACAAGAGAAGGAAAGGGTTGTGGAAATGGGGTTCACTTGAACCCTAGTTCGAGCAAACCCTTTTTTGAGCGAACCTCCAAGGGGGTTCTCTCAAACCCCCCTTTCCACCCTTTTGACACCCAAAAACTCCAAATTTTTTCCCTTCGAAGCTTGAGTTGAGGATGAAAATGGAGGAGACTTCATAGACCCAACTGGTTGATGGTAGTCCTTAGAACAAGCTATCCAACGAATATAGTTTTAATATTTTTTGGTTTTATTATGTATTTGTTTTTTTAGTTTGATTAAACATAGGTTTTAAACTGAAAATCAAGCTATTTGTTCTGCACATGTTGAAAAATAGCATATTATCAATTTTATTTTTTTAAAAAATATTAGTTCATTAGATATTGAAGTCCTTGATCCAACAAAAAAAATTGAATTTTGATACATGCAAAAAAAGCTATGTTGTATACGGTATGCCTATGTCTGAATTGTAATTGGTTTGACTTTGAAACTTGATTAAGGAAAAAATATTTAATAAAACACTATGAAACCAATTGGAAGCACTAGATATCATAGTTATAAATCTAAATTCGAAAACATTATAATTTTATCCTTTATGGAAAAAAAAGTTATGTTGTATACGGTGAGCGTCACTCCTTAAAAATGGTGTTTATTGAAAAAACTAGTTTTCGAAGGAGATGGAAAAAAAAGTGCAATCTAATTCCAAAAATTTTGAAAAAAATATATTTAGAATCTATAGACAAAATTTCACAAATCATTAGTTTGCATCATCTTCAAATTCCTCACGGTTTAGATGGTATAGGTGCCTGAAAGTGAAGATTTAGTTAGAAAAAATCAGTTCAGTATCCAGTTTGGCCAAAAATTGTAAACCAATATTGTGGGATCACTCATGTTCATATTCATTATTTTGTGAAGGCTAACCTTTGTTGTAGGTCTCCAAAGCATTCAAACATTCAAACAAACAAGATTCAAATCCTTAAGGTGATGTGTATAACTTTAGTCCTTCAAAGAAGCCATTGAAGGGTGGTGAGTTGCAACTTTTTATTCATTCATCATTCCTTCCTTTCAATTATCATTCTTATCATTGACATTACCATTGTGGAAGTGGAAACACTTACATAGGCTTTGACTGAGGCAAACCCCTAAATGGCCCAATATTTTCCCCCTCTTTGAATGTGCAGGTTATAGGTTTGAAGAGGATTGAAGAAAGATTGAAGACAAATTTTCCATTGTTGCATTTGTTGTCATCAATGTTGTCAAGCTACAAAAAATCAATTGTAGAATTTATTGATGACATTTTGACACTTCTGCAACCTGGAATCAGGAGCTCAAATCTTGCATTTGAGGATTGTAAAAGTAGTTTCAGGACCCCTCATCAAAGACCCATTCGCTCAAGGGTGACCCAGTCCTTCGACAACACTCAGATCCAACTTCTGGTGACAAGTATACATCATTCGACACTTCCTAGATCCACATGTAATCTTCAGTTTCAGTCCATATATTTCCATAATATTGCATTTTTCATACTAGGTTATATATTTCAATTAGGTTAATTATTGCAAATCATTTTCAATTAATCTCTAAGACTCAAAAGGATCAGATCCAGGTCTAATTGGCTCACCTTTGAGGTTGAAAGTCAATCTATGCACCTTGTGGATTTGCATCCTACTGAAACTTTTAGAAAAGTGGAATTGATCCTTGGTTCTTTGCATTTGAACATCATTCATCATCTATTCTCCTTTTCAAATGTTTCAATCCTAAAACTAAATTCTCCAATCTTGAAACATTTAATTTCTAAATATTTATTATAATTGTCAATTTAACTCTAATTAACATAAATTAAAATTTAATTAATTATGTATTAACCTAATTTTTTAATTTAAAGCATTTTATTTCTGGACAAGATACTTTTAATTTGAATATATGCTTGTTATTACGGTTTCTACCTTGAAAAGCATTTATGCTTAGAATGCCAATATAATATTTTTTTGGTTTGTATCATGTGAAAGGCATAAGGCTATGTTCTTGCTTGGAGTAAAAGAATTCTTTTACCGCCTACCGCCTACCGCCTACCGCCTATAAAGACACATTAGTCTAAATATGAAAAGAATAAAGGCAAAGAATAACAGATGGGGTATTCCACTGTTTTACAAAAGGCTTTCCATGGGGTATCTCTAAACAGTCATGGACAACTTTATTCCATCTTATCCCTTTCATTGCCAGCATTATATTCCACATTTCCACTCAAGAGTGTGACTAAACTTACTTTTGTTTGCTGTATTGAAGTATACATTGTGGTATAATTTAGAAATAAATAAATAAATAATGTCCATGTTCTTGCAATGAATCTGTAGCCATTTGCATGATGTTTTACCAGTTGCTTCAAATAGCCATATGTTTACAATTCATAAGCATTTCTAGAACACTTCTAGTGTTTCAAGACATTTTGGTTGTATGGTCCCTACATGAAGATTCTAGGGTACAAAGTCTTTCCTTAAGACATGCAAGAAGATATCAAAACCTTTGATGGAAGAGTCAGTTGGATGCATTACTTTGTGTTTCTAATAGTATGGAGCCCAAGAAAAAAAATAAAATATTTCATATCAGCAAGTGGGAATTTTGCCTTCTGTACAGATGTTCTCTACAGAGATATGCCACATGGGTTGCTTATTGCTTTAAACATTACTTTATAGATTTTGCTTTTATGTTTATTCGATTGAGTGGGTGAGAAGATTTTAATGACTGTAAGCTATGCTTGATTTAAAACTGATAATTGGGTTTGTTTTCCACTGTCTCTCAATTGTTGAGAATTATGAAGTTCTCTGATATTATTATTTTCATGGTCCTGTATACATTGTTTTAAGCAATGGATTTGAATCACAAATCTCAGCAGAAAAAGGTCAGGTTTAATGGCCAGCCATCTGATAAAGATAAGCAGATTGATGGCAAAACAAGAGAGAGAGAAAATATGAATAGCAACAAGGGCAATACTGATATAGTAATAGCATTTCCTATGAAGAATTATGGTACAGATATAATGGGTGACCCAGCACATCCTTCTGCAAATCCAAACAATAAGCTTGCAGCTACATGGACAGCCCCACTGCCATTGCAGCCTGCAAAAGATTCCCATGAAGATGTAGAGCATGGAAGCCATGGCGGGCATATTAATCCACAGAGCAGAAATCTGAGTCCCCCCATGCAGGAAGTCTCTCGCAACCCCACAGTGCAGTCATGCCCTTATGTTTTGGATGCCACTGCAGCTTCGAGTGATTCATCTGCAACGTGTAATGTTCTTGCATTCCAATCGTTTATATGTGGTATTATGCTTTCTCCAATTTAGCTCAAAATAGTTCTTTCTTATATATATATTTATATAATTTTAAAATTGTGACTCCCAAATTCTTCATTTCACACCCATCATCTCACTGACAAGACCTCTAAGACAAATTAGATTGCCAAACAATAACTTTTTATCCTTAAATATTGGAAGTATCCTTTCTAGAAGAACAATTCACATTGTTACAGCCATGAAGTAGAACTTCTTCCCTAGAATTTTCCTGGCCATATTCATACACTGTAATGGAAAATAAAATTTAAAATTTAAAGTTTAGTATGCATTATACATAAGAATAATTTAGTTTTGCTTTTATATCAATCAAAGCATGCAAATTTATACAGAGGCTTATTGGTAGTTCAATACCAATATATGGCACGGTTCAATGAAAATCCATTCCTTCAAAATATTTTTGAATACCCACAACTTGGTTTGATGTGTTTCCACAGGTAGGGTTGAGGGGGTCTTTCACACCTTGAATAGGTGGAGCAAAAATGCTGAGACTTTGGTTGATAACATTTTGATACACAGTAAGTTATTTCTGATACATTCTTCCTGAAATCCAAGACATATACATTGATCATTGCTAGTAGAAGAGCTTAGGGAAGAGTACTAATTTTTACTTGTTTCTTCTTGCAGTGAAGCTTGGGGGAAGTATGCCTGAAACAGTATGGTCAAAGGTGAGTTTGGGGGCCAGAATAGTGGCAGAAGGTGGGCTTGAGAATATATTCAAACAAAGCTTCAGTGTTGGTCCTTCAGAAAAGCTTTTGAAGACCTCTGCTTGTTATTTGTCCACCAGCACTGGCCCTGTTGCAGGATTACTCTTCATATCAACTGAAAAACTGGCCTTCTGCAGTGACCATCCTCTCTCCTACACAACTTCTGATGGAAGGACTAGGTGGAGTGAATACAGGGTAATGAAAACAGGATTTTATGATTACCATGATTTTGTGATGCTTTTCAAAAAGTATTTAAAGATGCTCATAACAATAAAATTAGCCATTACTTCTTATTAAGTTAATATCTATTTTACCCTATTATTTCTATGATTACTGTCATATAGTTTAAAAACTATAAATAAGACTTATAGTTAATATCTATTTTATCTTATAGGTGACTCCTATGCACTAACTAAAACATGTTCACAATACTTGCAGGTGGAATTCAATGGTTATCATGGCTGATCTATCTTGTTTTATCTTAAAAAAATTCATGTTCTCAGATTGAGATTTGTTATTGGGTTTGTGCAGGTGGTCATACCTGTTGGAAGATTGAAAGCAGTGATTCCATGTGAGAATATGACTAGGCCTGCAGAGAAATACATACAAGTACAAACTGTGGATAATCATGAGTTTTGGTTCATGGGATTTGTGAATTATCAAAAGGCTCTGAGATATCTCTGGAAATCTGTGAGAGCCACTAGTTCTGATAAGCAGCATATTCCAATTTTCTGAGGAAGTCATGAGCATAAAAAATGGCATCGTTTAGATCAAGTATAATAATAGCTACTCTTAAAATTACACAAGGAATATTGTATAGAAAGGTACAACAAGAAAGACTAAAACAGTAAAGTTGAAAGTTATGCCTAGTACAATACAGTCTAATGCAGTTGAGTTTAAACAAGTATGGCAGTTTAATGCCCAAGAGAGGAATGTAAAAGACTGCCATGTATATTATCATATTGTAATTGTATATGCAGGTGGAGTTAATAGTTTCTAGGTGGGTTTTGCTTGATTTGAAGGCACACATTGACCTGTACATATTGCAAGGGCTGAAGAAACAATACTAAACAAGTGATCCTCTTTTTAAATATTTATAGATTTTTTCTTTTTCTTTTGGGTTTGGACACTCTTCGACAAATAAATGGTCACTTTAGTGGCACAACATATAAATACACTGTATAATATTGATATTCAACTTTAAATTGCTTTATATATATCAAATGGTAAATGCCTTTTTCATCATCTTGTTTTGGTGAGTTGATGTACTATTACTTAAGGTCAAAATAAAGTTAGGATTATTTATTGAAGATTTTAAGTCTTAAAATGTTGTACATATCTTTCATTATCATATAAGTCTTATCATAATATTAACATACACACTTCACATAGCTTATATATAACATATTCTCCTTTCTCCCATCTCAATTTTAGGTTGTCATTTGATCATGGTTAAACACATCATCTAGGACCTTCTTACTTTTAACTATACCAATATTTTTAATTGTTGTTAAACATGTCATCATTTCACCTTTATAGGAGTTTGGAAGGTGTAATATTGAACAATATCACATCAAGCCTTATACTAGTCAAATGATGATTTCACTTACTTTCAAATCTTTTTTAGGCTCAAGGCTTACTCCATAGTGGAATTACAAGTTTTCATAAAATTGTCATTTATGATTTCATGATTCCCATCTTAAGGATGATATTTGACATGATTTCATCTCTCAAGATCATCTGTGTGATCCTTCCATTAAGTTTCCTATCCTATCGAGTAGCCTCTTAAGGACCGACATATGCCCCCTCTTGTTATCCCTCCTCCTACATGTTTCGTTCTTATATGTCCTTCTTCACCTATCCTCCTTCATCTTGTGGGAATAATGTTCGAGGTATGATCCTTCATGTTGCTCAATATGAGATATTTTCCCCTCTTCCCCTATTTGGCCACCACTTCCTTATTGGAAAGATACCTAGTGTTATGTTTAGTAAGGATTCCCTAGTCCTAGTAATTGACAACTTCCCCTTATAGTTCTACTCTTAGAGCCTCTTGTGTTCTTAGGTAATTCAGATGAGATCTTGTTACATAAATATCTATGCCTTCTCCATGGTTTGTAATGATAGGTAAAATGAGAAATTTCCCATGTTGAACCTCTTCTCTTAAACTCTATAAATTGATGTTTTGACTTGGTTGCAAAACCATGCATCTAGTTCTCTATACATTTTTTTGACGTTGACAACAACTTCATTATCATCTTTGACATTTTGAGAACCTTTGTTTAAAGGGATAACAACCTTTATTCCCTAAAAAGGGGAATAAAGACATCAACTTTCTATTTTATTCAAAGGTGGGAATTGGTTGTCCATTCTTGTTGTGCATAATGTCTTTACTTTGATTTCCTTGAATGTAATTACTCAAATTTTGAGGGAAGAAATTCACTACAAAAATCTCACTAGTTGCAAGGTTTTGATACATGATGCTCAGTGTCCAAGATATTGTAGGTTGAGGTGATTGGTACATATACTAGTTGTCTTCCAAATCCTTCTCCCGCTCCTTATTCCTTACATGATCTTATGCATAATAGGACTTGTAGTTGTGTGCTTGGTTTTTTATTTGAGAAGAAAGATATAGACTCTCTCAAGGACAAATTTTTATCTAATTTAAAGGATGTTGGTAGGGAAAAATATAAAGGTAGAGTAAATTCCACCCATAAGTTTAGCCTTCCTAAGAATTGTCATTACCATTATGTATATATAAATACTAGAGACATGTTTTTGGTTTAAAACACCAATTTTAAACCTAAGGATAATGCTTCTAGAAACTCACCTCATGTATCTTATAATCACAAGTTAGATGTCTCCAAGAATCCCCTACTTGATCTTCATGTGTAGTGTGAAAATAAAAATAACATGAACAATAGACCTACCAAGAACTTTGCCTCTCATTCTTTCTATTCCTCATGTTTAGTTTGTGATTCTTTCATTTCATTTAAGGAAAACAATCAATTTGGAATTTTCTTTATTGTGTCTAGTGATGTTGTTGATAGTTTCAATCACAAGAATCTTATCACCGTTCATTCAAGATAGACTAGTAATTCCACAGAGATACTAATGAGACTTGATCTAAGGGTCTAGCCTCTAAGGCATCTTATTTAAAAGTGTCTAATGAATTCTCATGGTGCATTCCATCATATGAGAGGACTTGAACACTTTAGCTTATTAAGGAGCTTTAATCCCTTACCATCACTCTTTTTTATTTTATTTGAGGTAAAGTTCATCCTTGGAAATATTGGTTTCCTCTAAGAGTATTCATTATACAGTGTGCTTGAGTTTTTTTCCTCTCATACTCTAGGAAGTATCCTCATCTCAATACTTGATCTATTAAATCTATCTTGACCTATTGTTGATTATAGCTAGATTTATGATGATAATATTGTCCCTACTTTATATGTGTCATCATCCTTAGAAACATCACGAGGCTTGTGTTTTCTATCATAGCTCTTATCTCTATTCTTTAGAATCTTCACCCTCTAGGTCTAGTGTGTTTAAGTTTATTATCAACCCTCTTGTGTATAACACATTTCCAAGGATGAACCACTTTAGTGTTGTCATGTAAAACCCATGGAGAAATCCATCCTCAAGATGTGAGAGACCTATCAACATCTCATGAAGGAATGAATCATACTATTATCTTCTTCAATCTTACCTCAAGTACCATCCAACCTCCTCTTAGGACACTACCTATAGGGTCCCAACAATAGAAACTTACTATCATTTTTTGTTAAAGATATCAATATCATGGTCCTTATTTCCCTTGATACAATAGCTCTACCTTGGATCCACCAAAACTTTTTGAGGTTAATTTGGGTGTTTTGGTGTCATCTCAAGTCATCAGAATTTACTTGACCTAGTTCTTGTCTGGGATAAGTTCCTCATTTTTTTACATAGAAAATTACATGGACATGTTTGCAAAGGGTAGGATCCTCCCTTAAGAAGACCTCGATTGAGGAATCGCTACGATCTTTGTCTATTGTGGTACAATATATGTCTTGTTGACTATTCTTACCTATACACATGATCATTGTGTGCTTGTGCTCATGGGTTGATGTGGTCACCTCACCACTTAGCACCTATTGTAACAACCACAACCTTATAACAAGGAATTTACCTGGAATTTTAACCAAAAATAAAAAAAGTACTTATTCCTTAAAAATAGGACATAAAATTTTTCTTCAATAATTGAAAGCTACAATTGCATAACTGATAACATACTTGCATAGCATAATAATTTCATTTGAAATTTTCAAACTAGAAAGTATAAATTTATTTTCTTTTCAACATTTTCTACATAATCAATTACAAATAAATAATATAAACAATTAAGGAACAAGGTTAGAGATCCATATTTGAATACTTTCATTCTATCTCCCAAGACTCAAAATGCCATCTACTTCCAACCACGGACTAGTGGTCCCTTGCACACCTTCCTAACTAGAAGTGTCCCTACCCTTCAATGAAAGGCATGGTTAAGAACCCTCTATTAATAGCCATCTGAGCTTTGGTGTTGTGCCCTACTAACCAATATCATCAATCAACTAAGTAGACCTTCAAAACTATGAATGCCAACTCTTATTGCGTTAAGTATCTAGAACATAGTGAGCCAACAAGTGCATCCAGAAACTAATGCACTCACCTTGGCTAAATTTATTTGTAATAAATACAATCTCTACTTACTTGGAGTGAAGTCATTTTTTTACCCACCTTACTTGACTTGGAGAACTTTAAATGACCTATGGTTTAACCATTCTATAGACCAATTGGTTCTACTATCATAAGGTTTACATTCATAAAAACATACCCACTAAGGTGGTTAAAATAACTGGATATTTGTAACATTATGGATAATGAATTCCCCTATTACATTCTTGTAACATTTTGGGTCTAGGCTATTGCCTAACAAAAGAGTGAAAACAACAACTATGAACACCCTACACCTCAAGATTGGCCTAGTTGGATTCAAAAACAAAGCAAAGATAACAAATGAAGTTGATTCACCTTGTCTCGAATCAATCCTTTGGTTGGCCCTTCGATATTTGATATTTTATGCTCCTTTGATGGAAAAAGATGCAATTTTTGAGATGCAATGGGGATGGAAAATAGGTGAAAATGGATACAAATGCAAGGATTTGGCTAAGTATGGCTCAAGAGAAAATTTTGCAAGAGTTTGGCTAGTATAAATGATCTCTCCTAAAATGAGAGAAAATAGGGGGTATTTATAGAGAATTTTGAATTCTCTAGATAAATGGATGGTTGAGATTAAACCAAAATGGCCAAGATGTAGGGCTATGGTGAGTTGAAAACTCACAAGCCCTCGCATCTTGACATGTGGTATGTGAAGTGGCTTGAAAAGGATGATGTGTACATGAGTTGGAAGGAGAGTACATGACATGGAGGTAGTACATAGTACCTTGGGATTGAGACAAGATCTCCTCATAAAGGAGGTCTTTGTCCCCATGTGGGTGAGAGGACATGTGAGGAATTAAAAATTCCTCAAATATCCTCATGGGAATGAAAGAAGAAATTAAAAATTCCTTGAAATGCATTGGGGGATTAAATATGAATTAAAAATTCACATGGGGAATGGAGTGCCTTCTGCAAAAGGAGAAAGCCTTTAATAAGGTTGACCTAGTACACATGACATGGAGATTAGGTTGACTTAATTAAGTGATTAAGGTTGTGCAAATACCTGATTAGACAAATTAATGACATATTAGAGACAAGTGGGAGATTAGGAAAGAGTTCACATGTGATTTGATGTGACAAGTCAAAGATCACATGGGGAAGAGAAAAATGAATTTAATATTCTTTGGAAGGATAAAAGAAATTAAAAATTCCTTGAGAGTTTGATTAGGCTAGTTAATGAAGGATTAGAAGAGGGTTAGGTGGCTAAGAGAGATTAGAGGCCAACTTGAAAAAGTTGGAGGATGTGACACATCCTAATCAAGGATTAGGCATGTGCACATCCTTAATGATGAGATTAGGAGAATAATTAGGATTAAGAAAGGGATTTGACATGTGAGGAATTCATTTGATGAAAAGGAGGATTAAAGAGATAAGGTATTTATTTATTAATTAGATACCTTAAGGATTAGAAGGACTTTAGAGGTATTAATTAAATAATAGTGATATTACTTAATTAATGTGGATAAAGGGATGTTTAGACAAAAGGGGATAAATTTGGATAAATTAAGTGTCCAAATTTAGGTGTCTACATTTTGCCCCTCTTTGAGATGGTGTTACAAAGTAGCATCATTTCAAAGAATATTAAAACATAGAACCTAGAAGAAGATGGTTAGATTGGGAAAGATGCCCCAATGATTCGAAGGAGTGACTAGGAAGGGGAAAAATGATGAAAATTAGGGATGAACGATGCCCCCTTGAGAGGACAAGTGGGTTCAAGAGAACACGGGTGTGCTCTCAAAATGGATGAGATGATGCGAGGGGTATATGAGGAAGATGATGCAAAGTGATGGGTAAGAAAGGATGAATGGATTGGGGGGATTTTGATAGATGAGAGAATGGAGATGAAATCCAATCCAAATGCAATTTGTCATCTTTAGGAGCACTAATTTTTGCTATAGCAGAAGACACGACACACCAAGGTATAGAGGACTAAGGTAGATTAGTGTCTAATGCATGAAACAAACACATCAAACAAGAAGGCTATCCCAACACCCCAAAGTTGCGATGACCTTGGTTGGGCCAGGTATTGGGATAACCACAAGCACATAAGGATGCCCCAGCATAACTCAAGACCTCAGGGATCTTGGTGGGTACTACGTGGGACAACTAAGAAGACAACAAAGAAAAAATCAAGATACGACCCTATGTTGACTATTCAAAGCACACCATGATATGATGGATCAAGGCGACCATGACAAGTGATGATAGGGAGCTCAAATGATAAACAAAAGCCAAAAGCATAAAAAAAATTGCAATCAATTTCAAATGTCCTTTGCCATAGGATCAAGGGGATGGATGGGATTGATGAGGTCTATTAGGATGGATGCATCCTATTGAGACCGATGATGGATACTAAACTGAAAGACTGATATGACGCGGGATACTCAGAACCGATTGGATCTGATGATACAAGTGGATCTTGTTTGTTAAGAGCCAGCTAGATAAGGGCATAGCTTGATGACATGACACAAAAGACATGACACAAGATAGGAGACTGACACATCCTAGCGACCTAGGGGCTCAAGGCTTGATAAAAAATTAGCCTTGCCTACATGAAAGAGCAGAGTCCTTGTAGTTCGATAAAAGGCCGATGACTGACCATGGATAAAAGTGGAAAGAGGACAATGGAGACCTTGATGGATGATAGGATGGAAAAAGAAGTAAGACCGATGATAGATGATAAAGGATCAGATGGACAAAGCAGAAAGACCGATGATAGGCGATGGAGGAAGGATGATGAGATAACCCTAGATAAGGGATAAGATGATGGGACCGAGATGATACGATGAGCCAAGATAGACCCATTGGATTGGATCAGAGGATGGTGACTACACAAAGCTCAAAATGAGAGAAGGAGGTTCAAAATAGATGAAAGATTACTCAAAATGAGTAAATAGATGATCGAGAGGGATGAATGACTACTCAAAATGAGTAAACGACTGCTCACAATGGATGAATGATTCTTGGAACAAGAAGATGAAGGTTTGGAATAGATGAAAGATTACACGAAATGAGTAAACGATTGATCGGGATTGTTGAATGAGAGTTCAAAATGATAGGAGGTTTGAAATGGATGAATGTTTACTCAGAACAAGTAAATGGATGTTTGAGATGATAGATGAAGGTTCAAAATAGATGAATGGTTACTCAAAATGAGTGAATGGATGATTAGAACAGATGAATAGGACAAAATTGAATAAGATGGAGGGAGGGATCTTAATATTTGTTTCGATATCTAAAGATCTTAACTGCAGATGGGCTAAAGCTTAGATTAGGGTTTCGGTTAAGCTCAGATTGGGATTAGATTAAAGCTCAGATTAGGGTTGGATTGAAGCATAGATTAGAATGATTGGAGGATGTGATGGGATTGATTCTACACCAAGTTCCAGAGTTTAAGGGACGTAAGGTGGTGACAATCAGATTTTTCCAAATTTGGCAATTTTAAAAAATTGTCAAATTTTACCATTTTAGAAAACTTCATGGTCATACATTTGAGAGTTCAATTTATTCCCAAAAAATACCCAAAACTAAGATAGGATGAATTGCCAACTAACATCCCAAATTTGAGCCATGCATTCTGAGTTATTAATAAAAATGATTTTTCAAAAACTAAAAAAAACCACTAAATTACGATTTTGAGGGTCAAGATGAAATTTTGAGGCCCCGAAAATGTGGCGAAGCGAGGTCCAACTCACTCAAGGTCTATTGGGAATCCACATGCCACCTCATAACGCAATCACTCATAAAATTTCAACTCAAACGGACACCCGAGTCAAAAGTTATGGCCTCTTGAAGTTTCAACATAAAAATCAATCAGCAAAGATGAAGTGGGAGGACGAAAAGATGGATAAATTAGTCGGGTAAGCCCCAAAAAGAGGGCTAAATAGCGGGTGGGAAAAAGAACTAGAGGATCAGGGGACCTTTTCTTAGGTTCCATGAAAGAGCGGATCCGTCCGTGCCTGGGTAGGTCCGCCCACGTACAGGGGTGGGTCTGCCCAAGGATGGGGGTGGGTCCACTCATGCCTGGGTGGGTCTGCCCATGGACAAGGGCAGGTTCACTCACAGTCGAGCAGGTCCACCCGGGAGCTCAGGAAGACCCACCCATAGCCGGGCAGGAGCTTGCCCGGGAGCTCGGGCGAGTCCACCCGGGCTTGGGCAGGTCTGCCCATGGACCAGGGTGGGTCCGCCTAGGGACCAGAGCAGGTCTGCCCGTAGGACCAAGCTAGTCCACCTGTACCCAGGGTAGGGTTAGGGATTTGGGAGGACTGACAAAAAGGGGGAAAGATGAATGAGAAGAAATGATAGGATATTGACAAGATGTGTAAAAGAAGCCAAAGTGATGACGATAAGATAGATGGCATTGGATTGTGTGGGGAGTAGCCTATAGCTAGAAACTAATGACAAGGGATTATTATATGGGATGAGGAGAAGGAGATGAGGATTGGGAGATGAAAAGGATTGGTTGGATTGATGGATATGAAGATAAGGATTTGGATGAGGAAAAGGTGACCTAATGGATAGATGAAAAGGGATGCTATGATGGACGAATAGGAAGATAGGGATGGGGAGATGGATATAAGGATTGTTTGGAGGAATGAAAGATATGAATGGGGAGATGGATATAATGATAAGGAGATGAGGATAGGGAAATGGAAGGGATTGCTTTGATGGAATGAATGATGTCTCCAAGGACTATATCACCAAGGAAGATAGATGCCCCCACTCTAGATATGTCATGTGTGAGGAGGCATGAAGGATGCAATAGATAAGGATAGGAAAATAAAGGAGTGAGAAGGATGAAGATAGGATACATGGATAAGGAAGGGAGATTGAGGGTAGCATGACAGGTGGATAAGGAAGGGAGATTGAGGGTAGCATGATGGGTGGATAAGGAAGGTAGACGAGTGCGAATGAGGATTAGGATAGTGTGCGGATGAAGGGAATGTATGCTAAGAGGTGTCCAAAGCATGTTTATATGTTTGCCCCTATTGTTACCAAGATCGCAAGGAGGATGGAAGGATTGGGATAAATGAGATATGCCAAGCAAGATGTGTAAGATAGGTAGAATGGAGGGGATGAATGAAAAGAACGTATAAGAGGAAGACAGGTGCATAGCTGGAAGCATTAGCAGATGGAGGGAATGCATATCAGGAAGCTGCTCCCAAGTGTAGATGGAGATTTAAGCATGAAGCCTATTTTCTAGATTTTCATCATGGTACTTATTCAAAGCACTTGTTTGCCAAGTTTTCACCATTGGATGAATTATTTCTCTTTACTCTTATTTTTTTGATTTTTTTGATTTTACTTTTTTGGATTTTTTGACTTTTTGGATAGTATGCGGAAGAAGATGGATAAGGATAGGGAGGCGAATAAGGGGATTTAGAAGACATGCGATAAGGAGATGAATGAAGGACTCAAGCATCAAGTTCCATACAAGGTATTAAGAGCCCATGTTCGAACCGACTGTTGGATGTTGGTACAACCTTATTAGGATAAATGGATTATGTAAGAGGATGAATTAGAGGGATTTGATGGGGGAGATACATGGGGTAATGGGTGGGATGTTGGAAAGTGTATGGATGGAATGATGGGGTGGATATGTGATGGGGAGATGTGTTCAGGACCAACATTGGCACATGTTGTGGTGGATGTGAAAAGATAAGAGGATTAATGGATGGAGAATGTAGGGATAATGGAGGAGATGGGATAATGAATTTTTGGACATAAGGACCCAAAATAGATTTAGGTATGAATGGGGTGTATGATTATCTTTTAGATTAGCAACCTTGGATGTTGTTACATTTTTTTTTTTTGAAGGTATTGCATCTTTTTTCTTTGGGATCCACATGGTTTTGATTTTTGCTTTGGTGGGATTTTGCGGCCGATGGATTTGATTTGGATTGTGGATTTGATTTTTATTTTCTTCACCATGTCTTTTAGAGTGGACATGGGGAGTTTTAGATTCATGTGGATGTTTGGGTTTATGCATTTTTGGTTTAGCATCCAAAATGATTTTGATAGCGATGGGATGGGTGTGAGGAGATGGATGATGTGGAACAATAGAGGTAAGATTATGAGGATTATATGTGGATGGAGGATGTGAAGGTATGTGCCTTTGTTGATCCTGATTAGGGGACATGAAAGTGGGATATTTATGATGGGTGACATGGATAGGTGTTGGATGGATGAAAGGATGAATAGGATGAGATGGAGGAGGTGATTTTAGGATATAGGGGCCTAGGATAGACATAGGACCTGGAGGAAACATGGATAGAGTAAATGGAGGATGGGAGATGGTAGATGGAGGGATGTAAGGACCCAAAATGGATGGAGAAGATGAAGGAGGAATATGGACAGCTGTTTTGAGGTGATACAATTGAGGAGGAGGGATGGCAGTATATGATTTGGTGGAGCGATGGGAAGAGCTGAAATTTCTTTTGGAAAAGGCTCGTTGGGGACGTCTAGAGGTTCTATCAAAATCTTTAGATTGTGAGTCTTGGGAAATAGGTCCAAGACCTTGCATGTAGATTTTATCTTTGACTTGGACGGGCTCTAAAATACCTTGCTCATGAAGGCCTAGACCTTTTCCTTGATAGTTCATTTTATTGAGCATGCGATCCATGATAGGTTTGTGTTATTCTGAAAACATGATGCGAGTCCATTATTAGGTGGAGGATGATGGGTGGTATATACATTGTATTTTTCTTCCACGAGGAGGCCACCATGTAAGAATGTGAGAGTACCAAGGGGATATGCAAGCGGTGTGGGGATAGCAGTTTTAGGCGATGATGGGGGATCATGAGAGGGAGATGATGGGATAGTAGCATTTGGATGGGTGGTATCAGGAGAGGGATTAGGGGATATGATAGGATCTAGATTTGTAGTAGTGGGCTCATGCGATGGAGATGGAGATGGAGCAGTGGAATCTTGAATGACAAGGGGATCATGGGATGGAATGGATGGGGGACTATGATCTTGAGGAGGACTAGATGGGATGGTAGGATCTTGATCTAGATAAGGGGATATGGTGGCATGCTTTGGATCAGGCTCTTGGCATGACTCCTCGTGTGTGGGAGGCATGATAATGGAGTCTTGGTGGTACTCTTTAAGTGGGGAAGATGGAGGGATAGAGGATTCATGAAGCTCAAGGGAATGGATTTTGATAATACTAGGAGTGCAAGGAATGGATGGGACTTATGTGTTGTCACTAGGAGTGGGAAGAGTGGCTTGGACATGTGTGTCGTTGATGGGTTCGATGGCTCTTAGAGTAGAAAGAGGGTGTTCAATGGATTCAGTAGATGTGATGATAGGAGATGGGGGCTCAGTGGATTCAGAGGGTGTGATGGTTTCAATGGTTTGAGTGCTGCTAGGGGTGGTATCATCAATGATAGGTGTTGGGTGGAGAAGGGTCTCATCACTAATGACCGTGGATGATGGGTTGGGATGGCATGATTCCACAACTTCAAGGTGTGGGGTGGGAGATGTCTTCTTTGTTATAAGTCCTTGGAAAATTTCTAGAGTGAGGAACTTGCATACTCTAGGTTTGGATGGCAGAGTAGGAGTGGATGAAGGATTAGGGATTGGTAGGGGATTACGGCTATGGATTGGTGGATTAGGATAAGATTGAGGAATGGGATTGGATGCAGGACTGGGAATAGATGGGGGATTAAGATTAGATGAAGGAATGGGATTGGATGCAGGACTGGGAATAGATGGGGGATTAAGATTAGATGGAGGGTTAAGATAGGGGTATTGGAATGGTGAATTAGGACACGAGAATGCGGGTGGTGGATTGTAGTAAGGGTGTTGGGATGGTGGATTAGGATGGGAAGATTGAGGTGGCGGATTGAGATAGGGAAATGTGGATGTTAGATTTTGATAAGAAGATGTGGATGTTAGATTAGGATAGGTTGGTGCGGATGTTAGATTAGGATAGGAAGGTGTGAATGTAGGATTAGGGTGGGTAAATTGGTAAGGAAGAATAGGATAGTGGGTATATGCGGATGAAGGATTGAGATAGGAGGATGTGGATGGGGGATTAGGATAGGGGTATTGTGATGGCAGACTAGGATAAGAGGATGCGGGTGTTGGATAAGAGGATGATGTAGATAAAGGATATGATGGATATCCCTTGTCAAAGGTAGCATAAGGAGCATGATTAGGCATAGATGAAGACATAGCAAGATAACTTGAAGGGGTGATTGGATTTTGGAAAGTGGGTGGAGAAAGCTTACTAGCAATGATAGTGTCGAGGGGATCTATGTCATATTATTCTTGATCGACAAGAATTTCCTTATCATTTTCGACGTAATTAGGGTTTCCCCTTACTACTATTGATGGAGGATAAGGATTCATGATGATGAAAGGATAAAGAGGATGGATAAAATATTTTTGGATGGGAATGGACTAAAGCTCAAATCGAGATTTAGGTCAAGCTTAGATCAGGATTGGATTAAAGCTCAGATTAGGATGATTGGATGATGTGATGGGATTGATTTTGATGATCGGATTGGATTATCCAAGGATGATTACGACACTGAATCTACTTCGAGATGGAAGTAGATTGATTAGTAAACAGATGATCGAGAGGGATGAACGACTACTCAAAATGAGTAAACGATCGCTCACAACAGATGAGTGATTCTTGGAATGAGGAGATGAAGGTTTGAAAGATTACTCAGAATGAGTGAACAAATAATCAGAATGGAAGAACAATGGCTCGAAATGATGAAATGAGCATCTAGAATGATGAAACAGATGATACAATTGACTAGTCAAGGGTCAGGTCCGCCCCTGTGGAGGGCAGGTCCACCAGTCGAACAAAATATGGTCAAAACAGGCTGAAAAAGGCTCAAAAGGGTTGGTTCACAGGTCAAGTCTACCGCTAGATGGATGAGGTCTGCCCCTGGAGGGCAAGTTCTCCTGTCAGGAGGGAAGGTCTGCCTATGGAGCAAACATTGGTCAAAATTGGCTAAAATAGGCTCAAAGGGCTAGTTCACAGGTCAAGTCCACCCCTAGATGGATCAAGTCCGCCCCTAGACAGGTTTAAACTTGACTTTTGAAAAGATGACTAAGGAAAAGGACCCAAAACACAACAAACATCAATCAAAAGGATATGGCTGAACAGAAAATCATTGGTATTGCACAAAGAAGACAATTCAGACAACACAATCCTAAGACTAGTAGAAAGGGTATGGCTGATAAAGTCTTCTATTCTAGGATGAACATGGTTGCTAAAGAGTCCTCGATATACACCCGGTACGTGAGGCCCAAACCGTGAACACCAACCCGTTACAAGTGTGAGTCAGGAACCTTAGCGAGATACTAGAGGCTTAGACCAACTCTTCAAATCATTCTGACGCTTCACTAATTACAACATGGTTGGATTGAGGTACAACTTTCACTCTCCCTCCTTTATATATCCTGCTGGTATGCATGGTTGGAATCATCCCTTGGGGTGATGAAATCCCCAAGAATGTCTCGCTAAGGAAAAGAAAAAGAGGGTGACTCAAAAGGACTTGGTAAGCTACAATTTCTTGCCACCCAGGATTGCCAAATGGTGCAAGGGGATTGGATACGTCAAATAGCTTACCAACAAGCATGAAAAACAAGATTAATTGACACCCCTAGTTAGACTATGTGCCTAAGTTATGCAAAACAACAAGTAATGGTTGATAAGTAACTGACCCTACAAGAAAAATTGTTAGTGAATCTTGCCCTTGTTCCTCACCAAATGTTGATTAGATGCTTGCATAGACTCAAACAAGACACGTTAGGGGGTTAGAAACACTTAAAACAGCCAAAAGGAGTGCTAAAAACTAAAATTTCACCTTCTGAAAAAAACTGTCCAGGTTAGGTCTGCCTGCCTAGAGGGCAAGTCCGCCTATCTAGAGGAAGGTCCACTTGTCTAGAGGGAAATTCCACCTATCTGTCAGGTCAGGTCCGCCTGTTTGGAGGGCAGGTCCGCCCCTTTATGAAAAATCTACAAAAATCAATTTTTGGAGTTTGTGGAGGGCAGGTCCACCCTTGGGCAAGGTCAGGTCTGCCCTAAGAGGTCAAGTCTGCCCCTCGAGGTCGGGTCCGGCCCTGGATGGTTGGGTCTGCCCCTCTGCAGGTCGGGTCCGCCCCTATGCAACCTGCACTTGCAAAAAGTGAAAAAAAACAAACGTGAAAAATACAGACCCGTTTGTGGGTCCCACCAGGCATGCTAGAAATGTGATAGGGAAAAAATACTTGTTAGAAAATGAGCAGCAAACAAAAGAGTGCAAAAAACAACTATGAACACCCTACACCTCAAGATTGACCTAGTTGGATTCAAAAACAAAGAAAAGATAACAAATGAAGTTGATTCACCTTGTCTCGAATCGATCCTTTGGTTGGCCCTTCGATATTTGATGTTGTATGCTCTTTTGATGGAAAAAGATGAAATTTGTGAGATGCAATGGGGATGGAAAATAGGTGAAAATGGATGCAAATGCAAGGATTTGGCTAAGTATGGCTCAAGAGAAAATTTTGCAAGAGTTTGGCTAGCATAAATGATCTCTCCTAAAATGAGAGAAAATAGGGGGTATTTATAGAGAATTTTGAATTCTCTAGAGAAATGGATGGTTGAGATTAAACCAACATGGCCAAGATGTAGGGCTATGGTGAGTTGAGAACTCACAAGCCCTCACATCTTGACATGTGGCATGTGAAGTGGCTTGAAAAGGATGATGTGTACATGAGTTGGAAGGAGAGTACATGACATGGAGGTAGTACATAGTACCTTGGGATTGGGACAAGATCTCCTCATAAAGGAGGTCTTTGTCCCCATGTGGGTGAGAGGACATGTGAGGAATTAAAAATTCCTCAAATATCCTCATGGGAATGAAAGAAGAAATTAAAAATTCCTTGAAATGCATTGGGGGATTAGATATGAATTAAAAATTCACATGGGGAATGGAGTGCCTTCTGCAAAAGGAGAAAGCCTTTAATAAGGTTGACCTAGGACACATGACATGGAGATTAAGTTGACCTAATTAAGTGATTAAGGTTGTGCAAATACCTGATTAGACAAATTAATGGCATATTAGAGACAAGTGGGAGATTAGGAAGAGTTCACATGTGACTTGATGTGACAAGTCAAAGATCACACGGGAAAGAGAAAAATGAATTTAATATTCCTTGGAAGGATAAAAGGAATTAAAATTCCTTGAGAGGTTGATTAGGCTAGTTAATGAAGGATTAAAGGAGGGTTAGGTGGCTAAGAGAGATTAGAGGCCAACTTGAAAAAGTTGGAGGATGTGACACATCCTAATCAAGGATTAGGCATGTGCATAGCCCTAATAATGAGATTACTAATAATGAGACTAGGAGAATAATTAGGATTAAGAAATGGACGTGACATGCAAGGAATTAAATAAATGTCATATTTATTTAATTCATTTGATGAAAATGAAGATTAAAGAGATAAGGTATTTATTTATTAATTAGACACCTTAGGGTTTAGAAGGACTTTAGAGGTATTAATTAAATAATAGTGATTTTACTTAATTAATGCGGATAAAGGGATGTTTAGGCGAAAGGGAATAAATTTGGATAAATTAAGTGTCCAAATGTAGGTGTCTACAGCCTCTATTCCAAAACCTATCAACCCATAAGGTTTATGATTCACCTATTCTTAGGTTATATAAATAGATATTGATGACACTTATGCCATCATCTTGACATAACTAAGGTCATTCAAAAATCATTGACATCATACCATACATTCATGGAAATAACATTGATTGAGCCAACTAGAGGATTCATTCCTCTTTCTCATGATTTAAGACTCCCATTTTCAAGTCATAAGGTTGGGTTCATATTTTAACACAAAAGATAATGGGGTTTTCGATATGTGATAATATCAAGTTTGTGAGCATCTGATTCACATGCTCATAACCCCAAAAGCTCATATTCATGCAGTATAACATACTATTGATTCTTATTTATCACTCTTAGAGATATACACAATATAGATACTTTTAATCTAGCCATTAAACCATATTTGGTTACAAACTCATATACATTTAGAATGCATTTAGAGTACATAAATAGTATCACACCGTTCATATTTTCAGATTCATCATTAACAAGATATTATCATTTTGTCTCTTATTACCAAACTAAATGTGTTGATTCTCAAAACAGTCATATGCTTCTCTTTCTTTTCACATTCTAAACAATCTTTCCTCAAACTTGTAAACAAGATAATAATCAGCTTTAAAATGTATAAAACATGTCTGTAATTTCTACTTTCAGATTGCAACTAAATGCTTCTTGAGAACTCTAGCTTCCAAGCTCTAATCTTCACTTCCCACACAACTTTTTTCTTGATTTGAAATGATTCCAGACCTCTAAAATACTTCTAGTACTAATCTAGGGTGGTTTTCAGACTATGATAACTTGAGAACAATAAGCTACAATCTCAATGCCTCTGTTATGCTTGGTAACCAACCTAAATACTATACAAAGCTCTTATTTATATAAGTGAAAAGACTCTACTAATGTGCTCACCACTACTACCAATTATGGCACCTTACTAATGACAAATTAAATCCACTTTACTGCTAGTAATTTCCTTCCATAAAGACCATGATGCAAAACAATTTGGTTGGATGATAAATCAGATTTATGGCTGAAAAAATAATTAAAATTACTCATTCAAAATCCTTCTTGCATTACTATATTTTCTATCGACTCATTTGAGTCCATTTATATTGCTTTTACTTCCCACTTAGTGTCTGCGAATTTACCACAATTTGGTCGATATTGCTACATTCAAAATAGGTGTTTGAAACTTTCCTTTTAACCACTTTCAATTTGTTAGTAAGAACATTCTATTTCTTCTTAGAGGGTCGATACTAACTTATTCCTTGCTGAGTTGAATTCTCTATAACTGAAATCTACTCAAAAACATTAGTTACTTGCAGATAAATCTGCTCACAAAAGGCATGCAAGACTTCATATGTTACATGCACATGTTGCTATTTTTATGCAGATTTAAAAGGTTGTAAGTTGCAGCTGATTCCATAAAACTTGTGCCCCATTTTATGCCCAAGTGAGGGACCATTTTTTGCATTATTTACTGCCCATTCGTGGCTTTTAATTCTTTCCATTAATTTACAATTTAATTAGCTATTATTCAGCTATAATGTGACCTTCTAATATGGCCTATTATTTTGGCTTTTCAAGCCTCATGACTTTGTCAAAATTATTAATTCTTATTATCTTTTTCTAATATTTAAATGATTGATAAATACTTGATATAGTATATCATATTTATATATATATATATATATATATATATATATATATATATTTGTATGTATGTAAATATCTACATACATATGTCTTTATATGTAAGAGTATATATACATCGATTATCGATTATTATCAAGTCGTGTATATACATGTCTATTAAACTTTGTGTATAAATATATACATGTGCTCATATTTATACATACCATATATATATATATATTTGTATTTAAAAAATAAAACCATTTGATCTTAATGCATTCACACGTACCATAATATACACACTATCACTTCTATATACACATATCATAATGAAAATATCGATACTAAATCCACTTTGACAATATATATATATATATATATATATATATATATATATATATATATATGATCAATACATTAATAATAAATATCAATAATCCTATAGCCTTCTATAAGGAAACCAACTTGACTTGACTTAGGTTTACGAAACCAAAAGATACAACTTAAGATCAACTTAATCACGACAACATCCAAAACCCAACCTATGCACAAACAACAATCTCATATGGCTTTAATAACTAGTTCTTATGCATACCCTTCTCCCAAGTGATACTCCCCCTCATCCACTAGAGGTACGAAATCTATTCCTGTATATCCACTTGGAAAGAAAAGCATGTACTTAGCCATATCATTTATATTGCATCCATTTCATTGCATATTCATCAATATTTCCATTAAATACATAAAACCATTGCATTTCATATAATTCATCATAATATTCAACTATATCAAAGCTTCATAGTCACATAGATCCATATTGCATTTAACATAAAGTGAAAAGTAAATGGTAATTCATGGTTGGGGTGTAACATATTCCCCCCCTTAAGAATCATCATCCCCAATGATTTAAAGTATCATAATATGTATCAAATTAATTAAGAGTTTTTAAACTTTGTTTTCAAATTCAAACAAAAGATGTGTAATTTTTTTCTTAATCTCCTAACAGTCTTCCCACATGGTACCATCCTTGGCATATTGGTCCCACTAGACCTTGCATGTGACACCTCTCTATTACACATGTGGAGCTTTCATGTTTCAAGCACTTTGAGTGGCTCGATCATGACCACCCTTAGGTCCTAAACCTATAGTGTATTCCAATCAATTATGTGATTACTTCCTAGAATATATTTCTTAATTTAAGAAACATGAAACATATTATGCATCGTAGAAAGTGTGGGTGGTATAGAAATTCAATAGGAAATCAAGTTAACTTCCTCAAGAACTTCGAAAGGACCTACATAACATGGGGCTAACTTAGAAGACTTCCCAAACTTGATTGTACTCTTTTGAGGTTTAACTCTCAACAAAACTTTTTCTCCTACTGAGAAATGTTTGGACAAGCATTTGGCATCAACATAACTCATTTATCTATCATTGGCTTCCACTAGCCTTTTCTTGAGCAAGATGAATTTTTCCTCCATTTTTGAAAGCATTTCTGATCCAAGGCTAATCCTATATTCTAGCTTATCCTATCTTATAGGAGTTTGGCACTTTCTATTGTACAATGCTTCAAATGGAGTCATCTTAATTGTGTAATGATAGGAATTATTGTATGCTAATTCTACAAGCGGTAGATAATCCTCCCACTTGTATTGTTGATCCATGCAATACACTCTCAATAGATCCTCTAAGACCTGGTTCACTCTCTCTATCTGACAATTTGTCTCCAAATGATATTCCAAACTTATGTTCAACTAAGTTCCCAATGAGGTAAATAAGGTTTTCCAAAACCTTGAGGTCATACGTGTATCCCTATCTGAGATAATATTCTTAGGAACACCATCCAATCTAAAAACTTCTTGCACAAATTTTCAAGCTATGACAAGTGCTCCATCAGTAAGATTCCCTAGTATGAAATGGGCTACCTTGGTGAGTCTATCCGCCACTACGAAAATTGGATTATTCCTATTCCTAGAAATAGGGAGACCTTGCACAAAATCCATATTAATGATCTATCATTTCCATTATGGAATCTTGTGAGGGTATAATAGTCTTACCAGGTGATGATGTTTTTCTTTCACCCTCTAGAATTCTAGGCACTCTACTACATACCTTGCTATATCCCTCTTCATTCCCTTCCAGAAATATAGTGGCTTAACATCAACCAAAAAAATTTTCACTCTTGGATGTCCCGAATAGGGTGTGGAATGAACTTCTTTTCATACCATGTTCCTTAGCTCTCTTGAGTTCGAAACATACATTCTTCCCTTAAATCTCATTAGTCCATTAGACTCATAAAGAAACCCAACATACCTTGGGTCTTGGGGATTATCCATTAGAGCTTGTTTACTTGCTCATAATATTTGTCTCCTTTGGACTTTTATAATACTTGAATCTTGAAGTTGGTTTGCACAAAGACCATCTGCTCAGGGCATCTGCTACTCAATTTTCCTTTCCCTTAATGTAACTGATCTCAAAATCATAATTTGATATTAACTCCAACCACCTCCGTTGATGAGCATTTAGATGAGGTTGGGTAAACAAATACTTGAGACCTTGATGTTCTAACCTTAGTTCAAAAGGTTTCCCCAAAAGATAATGTTGTCATGTTTGTAATGCATACACAATGGCTGCAAGCTCAAGATCATGGGGGGCATAATTTTGCTCATAATTTTTCAACTTTCTAGACTCATAAATGACCTAACCGTATTCCATATGCAATCCACCCAAACCCTCTCCTAAGGCATCAATGATGACTATAAATTGCCCCTTTGGGTTAGGCACTTTCAAAATTGTTGATGTAGTCAACTTCTCTTTCAATAGGTCAAATGCCTCCTGACATTTTTTTGACCATACAAACTTTTTACTCTTTCTTTGTAGAGAAGTGATTGGATAGGAAATTCTTGAGAAATTGGCTACAAATTTCTAGTAATATCTAGCCAATCCCATGAAACTACGAAACTTCATGCACATTTTTTGGTGTTGGCCATTCTAAGACAACTTTAATCTTTGTTGAGTGCATTGCAATTCCATTTTTTGAGATTATATGACCTAAATCTTATACTTCCTTCTAGAAGAAAGTGCACTTAGATAGCTTCCCATACAACTTGTGATCTCTAAGATGCTGGAAAATAAATTGCAAATGTTGATAGTTCTCTTCCCCCTTCTTGGAATATATCAATATATCATTGAGGAAGACAATAAAAAGCTTATCTAGAAAGTCTTTGAATACGTTGTACATCATATTAATGAATGTTGTAGGCACATTTATCAGTCCAAATGGTAGAACTATGAACTCATAGTGCCCATATATGATTCTAAAAGCTATTTTGTGGATGTCCTCATCCTTGAGTCTGAATTGATGATATCTCGATTGTAAATCAATCTTTGAGAAGACTATTGCTCCACACATTTGATAAAAATGATCATCTATTCATGGAAACAGATGCTTATTTTTTATGGTCACCTTATTGAGCATGCAATAATCTATGCATAATCATAATGTATCATCTTTCTTCTTGACAAAGACCATTGACGCTCCCCAAGGTGATACACTAGGTCTTATCAAACCCTTCTCTAACAACTCTTGCAACTGATCTTTTTGCTCCATCAATTCCTTTGTAATCATCTAGTAAGGAGCCTTGGATATTGGCTCTAATCCTAGTATGATATTAATTGAAAAGTTGAAGGCTATTTTGGGAATTTTTCTAGAAACACATCCTCAAAATTTCAAAGAAAAGGGATACTTCTCCAAATTTGATCTGTCCTAATCCATGGACCCTCTTCCTTCTTCTCCTAGAAGCTTCTCAGACTCATAAAACATCAAGTCATCTTGAAATATGAACTCATTATTGCCCATGGGTTCCTTTATTTCATCCTTCCTAACTGCAAAAATTTGGTGTTCCTCTCTACTTAGCTCTCTTCAACTACATGGTGAATATCTGCCTAATCTTGACCTCTATGGATGTTCCTTGTAGGAAAACTTTATTCCCCAGGTCATCTAGACATTCTACTATATTGGTGAATCAATCCACCTTGGACCTACGTTTCAATAACCAATTGATTCCTAAGATGATGTCATAGGACCCTAAGGGGGCTACATAAAGGTTGAACTCTATTGAAAACCTGGAAAATAAGCCCTAGCATCAAATAGGAACTGCTCTACTTGAGCTCTTAACTAGTTGGTATATTCAACTGACCAAGAGTTTTTCATATACCCAACCTTTCTAGATATTTTTCTTAACAAATTATGAGATACAAAACATTCCATAGAACTAGTATCAATTAAAACTGAAATGGGTATTCAAAAAAAAACATAGTGTCTCATTAGGTGTGATATGGTATTCTACCTAATGATTGTCCAAGGCTACGTGAATCATTTGTTGAAAGGTAGCTTGTTGGGATGGCAAAGGGTTCCCTCATGGTTGAGGACCTTGAGCTCTTTTTGGAATATTACTTGCATAATGGTCTCTGCCATATGAATAACACCCTCCTTGAGGACCTCACCTTTCTGTAGTGTTTCCAATTTATCCCTATTTCTTTTATTGTGATTGTCATTTTTGTTCTGCCTATCCCTTCTAGACTCATTCTGATTCTCGCGAGAACTCTTGTCGCCCTTCTTGTTGTAGTATTGCCTATCATTTATTCTTTTGAAACACTATGAGGATTGTGACCAATTAAACTTCTTCTTGTCTTTCTCCCTATGAGTGGCCATGAAATTTAACCTTTTCTCTTGTTTGATGGCTTTTTCATAAACTTGGTCCATAATGGTTGGACCATGCACATCCACTTCTTTGTTGATTTGGGCACTCAGTCCCATTATAAACTTTCTAATCCTAAATCTTTTTGTCTCAAGGAAATGGACAACAGGAAATGTTTATCAACTCAAATGTGGTGGTGTTAAGTGCTTTATGTCTCAAATCAATGAAAGTTGGCTATGGCATAGAAGAATGTGTCACATCAATTTTTATAGCCTAGTGAAGATTAGCTCTACTCAATCTATGAGAGCACTACCAAGAATTACAAAGCCTATCAATGCAATTTCCAAGGAGTGATAATTTAGAAAGCAGACAAAGAAGAGGTTCAGAACTAAGGAATACTCTACCATAGGACCTTTGGAGTTGGTGCATATAGACCTATGTGGACCTACCAAAACAAGAAGCTCTCAAGGTGAGATGTATTTTATGTTGAACATGATATATGATTACTCTAGAATGACTTGGGTAACCTTTTTCAAAGAAAAATCAAAATCTCTAGATAAGCTTAAAGCATTTAAGTGTATGGTTGAGAATGAAATGGATTTGAAAATCAAAATTTTGAGGTCTAGTAGAGGTGGAAAGTTCACCTCAACTGAGTTTAAAAATTTTTGTGAAGATCATGGGATAAAAAGACATTTATCAACTCCTAGCACTCCTCAGAAGAATGGAGTTGTGGAAAGGAAGAACTTGATAGTTCAAAAAGAAACAAGAACCATGATGAAGGAAGAAAATCTACCAGATGTCTATTAGAAAGAAGCTATTCATACTATAGTGTACAATCTTAACAGAGGACAAGCAAGAGTGAATAGTTCAAAGACCCGCTATGAACTATGGTATGGAAAACCTCCTACTATGGAATATTTCAGTGTTTGGAAGCAAATGCTATATTAAGAGAGATGAAGAAAATCTAGGAAATTTTGATGCAAGATTAGGTGAAGGAATCTTCCTTAGGTACTCTACAAAAAATCAAGGCATACATATGCTACAAAAAAATGCTAAAGAAGATAGTTAAAAGTGCAAGTGTCAAAGTGGATGAGGAATCATATCAAATCTCAGTGCTAATAGAAGGATATGAATCTAATGAAACCCCTTACAAAGAAGAAGAAAAAGAAGAGAAAGAAAGATATTACAATGTAAGAGAAAGAAGCTTTGGAAAAGAATCCTAAGACTTTGTAGTATGTGCAGAGGAATTATTTTGAAGATCAAACCATTGGAGATAAGAGCAAAGGTGTACTAACAAGAAGAAGAGCTGCTATGGTAGAGGAACAAGTAAAACTATTTACTCTCTAAGGTAGAACCTAAAATAGTAACTATGGCATGCAAGGACAAGAATTGGATCAAAGCTATGGAAGAAGAATTGATGTAGATTGATAAGAATCAAACATGGGAACTGGTCCCAAGACCAACAAACAAGAATGTGATGGAACCAAAATTGTTTTTATGAGCAAGTTGAATGAGAATGGAAAAGTCGTCAACAACAAGGCTAGACTTGTGTGTAAGGGCTACTCAAAAATGGAAGGAACAAATTTTGAAGAGACTTTTTCTCTAGTAGAAAGAATGGAAGATATCAATATGTTTTTGGATTTTTCAGCACATAAAGACTTCAAGGTGTATTAGATGGATTTCAAGTTTTCATTTTGAATGGTGAGTTAGAACAAGAGGTATACATTGAACAACTAGAAGGTTTTTAGTTGTTAGAAGATTCTAAAATGATGTATAGGTTGAAGAAAGATTTATATGGACTTAAATATGATCCTAGATCTTGGTATGCAAGAATGGACAAGTACTTATTACAACAAGGATTCAAAAAGGGTACCACAGAAAATAATCTTTACTTCAAGGTTGAGAGAGATCAAATTCTAATTGTGATTGTGTGTGTTGATGATATAATGTTTGGAGGAAATGAGGAAATGTGTAAAATATTTGTAGAGGAGATGCAAAATGAGTTTGAAATGTCAATGTTTGGGGAGATAAATTTCTTCCTTGGGATACAAATCAGTCAATCTGATAAAGGTATATTCATCTCATAATCAAATTAATTCAAGGAAATGTTAAAGAATTTTGGAATGGAGGACTCTAAACTAGTATGTATTCCCATGGTTACTATTTGTAAGTTGAGCAAAAATGATGAATATCTTGAGATGGATCAGAGCAACTTGTATAGATCCATGATTGGTGGATTGCTATATCTAACTACTACTAGACTTGATATCATGAATGCAGTATGTATTGTGGCAATATTTCAAGAAGATGATAGAGAATCACATGTGGCAACAGTAAAAAGGATATTTAGATATTTGAAAGGCACTCTAAATTTTGGTCTATGGTATCCTAGGGATACTCATTTCTCTTTGAGTGCTTATACATATGAAAATTAGGTAGGTTGTGTGGATGAAAAAAAAGTACTAGTATCTAGGTTCTTTCTTTCTTGGAAGTAGATTGGTTTCTTGGTTTAGTCAAGGGGAGAATATCTTGTGCCCCTAAGGGGGAGAGAGAAGTGGAGAGAAAGTGAGAGAGGGTTGCTTTTAGCTATTTCTTGAAGTGAAGTATGCAGGTGTTTCCCTCTTCCATTGATGTCAAATGGGAGAAAGTGATGTCTGAAAAACAAGGGAAGAAAGAAACAAGTTTGAAATTTAAGAAATGTCCAAGGGGGAGTGTTGCTTAATGTAGAGTTTCTTTTGTTGTTGATGGTTTTTAGAGTTGGTGTTTCCATTAATGACAAAGGGGGAGATTGTTGGAGATTGTTGCACTATTTTGTCTTCAGTTTTTTCATTAATTTCAACCTCTAGTGTGGTTGTGATGAGAAGGTGATTGTGGTGTTGAGCATGTGTTGTTGATGCAACTAGTTCATTTGGTTTCCAAGTGATTTTGAGAAAATTTTCATAGAGAGTGTACAAGGTGATAGAGTTGTGTTCTACATTGTTCTTTGCATTTCTTCATGGTTGAATATGTGCTTGTGTAGTTTGGATGAGATGATCAGAGGTGTTCAAAGGTATTATATCCATAGTTTCAGGTTTTGGATCGTGTTGTAGTGGAAGATGTGTTTGACAGTGTGTTGCCTATGAAAAAGGTTGTCTAGGAGAAAGGGAATTTCTTTGCATTTATCCATGTTGAGGTTTCTTTCCTTGTGGATTTGGGAACATGCTTATATTTATTCAATCTACCTTCCCCTGAATTTTTTAGTGTTCAGTCGTTCCACAAGGTTGGTTAGTGAGCTGTATGTTTTTGGCAGTGTGGCTAGTTGCATATGATGATATTATTCTTAGTTTTAGGTTGTTGTCATAGTTTTACTGAATATTTTTATGATGGAATATTCTATGATGTTGTGTGGTGTTGCTGCATGGTCTGTAGGATGTTTTTGGACCTTTTGAAGAGTGAATTGATTATTTGATAGTGTTAGTGTAGGTTTGGCCACCCTAGTGTGCTAACGCTAATTGCAAAGATGTTTTTTTGTTTTTGGAAGCATGGTGTAGTGTGTTGATATAGATTTGGGTCCTAGTTAGTTGATGGTGTGTTTTTCCTTCACCTCTTTCCGAGTATGTGCAGGATCATCATGGGAAAAATAGGCCCTTAAGTGGCAAAAAATTTAGAAAAATCAGGGTTAGGCAATTTGATGTAAAAATTTGAATAATTTATCTATATTATTTCAAAAATATGTAAGAATAGAATCTATAGAAAATTGAATGTAGTTTCTAAACTACTAGGTATATTTTAAAAATAAAAGCTATTTGGTGAAATTTTGAAATTTCAATGCAAGTACTTAAATTTTAGTAAAAATAAGAAGTAGGTGTCTGCCGACCACCTTAACCACAATAAAATGATAATATTTTTTTATAATATTTTAGATATAAGTAGAGGACTCATGTCCCAATGTGATGCATATTTTTTTGTAATTTTTTCCATGGAAATAATTAATTATGAATTTTTTATTACAACTTCTAAAAAATATAAAAATCGTATGGTTGACCAAACTTGGTCAAAACTTCATGAAATTCAATTTTTCCTTTTTAATCCTATAGTATGTGAAGCATAGAATGTGACGCATCTTTGATTCAAAAATGTGATACCGCTTTGAAAGTTGTAGATGTTTTCAATCAGCCTATCAATTAGGACTTTAGTCATAATTCAAATAGAAAATGAATAATAATTATTTATTAAATTCAAAGTAAAGCATAATTTATATTGGAGGAAAGCTGAGAATCTCCTTTAAAAACTCTTTTGTTTCATCAATTTTGGGTAAAAAAAAGTCATCAGCCACATGGGCCATCATATCACTTACATATCGCCACTTTTTGGCCCATCATGATCATGCACATACCCTTCCATCGTGGAAGTGTTTGGTTTTGAACTATTTGGTGGTTGCATGTTTTAGGTGCGTGTGTTTCATTGAGGCTGACCTATACAAGTTATTTGGGGTCGTGAAAGATATATAATAAAGGTTAATTGTTGGAGATGTGTGTGGTGTGTAGTGTGATGTGGCATGATGTGGATGTGATCAAGTTTTATGATATAAGTGTGAGCTTAAATGCCTAAGGCTACTGAAAGTAGTGAGAAAAGGTATCTACAAATTCAGTGTACCTAAAGTTTCTTGAGGTAGTGAGTCGAAGGTTGCGGATGGTGTAGATTTTTCATGGTGGATCTTCTTATTTCTTTGAGGTAGTGAACCTCCTTGTAACAGTCTTCTTCTATTCTCTTTCTATTCTGTATAGTGAGTCCTTTGGGGAGTGAGCCTTTAGCAATGATTCATTCTTTTCTTCTAGGAAATGAGCCCTTCTAGAAGTGAGCCTTTTGTAATCGATGTTGTTACTCATATATATGTGAGTTAATCCTCATCGTGTGTTTTCCTTGATTAGGGTTTTTCATGTAAATTTTGTGCTCTATGGTTTATGGTTGTGAATGTGTTTATGTTTCATTAGTTTACAATCATGTTGATGCATAATAAGGGTTTGAAGATTAATGAGGGTTTGAATGTTTGAATGTAAACAATTGATTCACCCCCCTCTTAGTTGTTCTATGTGTCTAACACATACAACTTATAGGAATAACTTCTCAATCAGTACTGGATTTATTTCATCCCAAAGGGAGAAATTTTGTTTGCAAGAAATGGATCATGTTTTGTCTTTAGGATTTCATCATTAACATAGGAGATATTTCTTTATGGGGGGATTCATATTACTATTTTCTCTCTCCTATTGAGGGAACATTGATTGGACTTGTGTGAAAAAATTAACCCTTGGGAGCTCACATCAAGTCCTATTTTTCTTTCACTAGTACATTTTATTATTTTATTTCATTTTCTCTCTTTTGGATGGGATTTTTTTCTCATGTGGTTTTCTCCTTTTCTCTAATTATGAGATATTTCATTTGTTTGTACTTGGGTACCTCATCAAGCCTTGTGGCTATGTTCCATTCTATATCCATCATTGCATTCATCATAAGGGTTTTATCTTCTCCCTAATTTGATCTTAAAGGGGGTGTTGGAGTAAATAGGAAAATCACCTAATAGTTAATTAATCATTAATTAATTATATTAGGCCCCTTGTAATTTATTATGTTGAAGTTAAACTTGAGAGTTTTTTTTAATTATTAAATTGAGCTATATTTAAGTCATGTTGTCTCATAGATTAGGATGAGACAACATCTAACTTAATCCTCACCTAAGGTTTCATCTAGATTTCTTTTTTCTTTTATAAACATTCATTCATTCTAATAATTTTTCTAATTGCATTATTCAAATTCATTAATCAATATAGAAGCCATCATGCTTTTCTAGATCAATAATTCTATCAAGTTTGCATAACACAATCATGGATTTTCCTCTCTTCATGTGATAAGATTTTTTTGTTGCAAGTAATTTTTGGGAGCTATAGGGTTCATTATCAATTCCAACATATTTAGGCCAAGAAAAATTTATTTATATTCATAGTATTCTTGGTGCACTTAAATGCTAAATTAAATATATATATGAATAATACACCACTAAATGAAACAAAAACAATAGTAGCCCCTAAACCTTCTTTGGAACATGAACAATCAAAGGATGTTAGGAATAATGTGTTTTACACCTTACACAAGATATAATAAATTAATTATATAAAATAAATATTAATTTTTTGTGCATCTTTAGGAGGTATTTTAAGCCACATTAAATATTTGTTTGGGTTCATTTATAAAGTTTTAGGCAACATTGGATAGATATTTTATGTGTAGGTTGCATATGAAAAAATATTTAATATTGAGAAAATTAGTAACAAATAGTAAATATTGGGATCAATGGTTTTGTGTACTCATGGTTTTGAGCAACAAAGTTTTATCTTACCACTTGGTTGGTTTGTGTGAACTTGATTCTATAAAAACAAGTACATGTTTAGTGGTTGAGTTTGGCTAGTTGGCTAGTTGTTTGTTTGGCTTGGATTCCATTGTATTGAGCTCTCTTCTAAAGAGTGTATATGTGAAGTATGTCATGGTATGTGTAGATATATACTTGGAAACATGAGGATGCATTGGAGAGGCTTGATATTTCAAAAGTATTCATAGAGACTTGTAAGTGTATTGTAATGCTTTCATTGTTGAATAATGAACATTAAGTATGAATTCTTTTGGAGGTTGTGTTTCTCACTCTTGAGGGATTTTCTAGGGTACAACTTGTGTTATATCTTTGATCTTTGCATTATGGTTATTTTATAAGATTGTAAGCATGATTTTTCCCATGGAGTTATGTATAAAATGATTTGTTCAACCTCATATTATTTCTCTAACAAATAACATGGTCCACAAGTCACCAATATTTGAAATAAGGATAGAAAGAGAGAGATTTTCAATAACCTTATTACTCTCTTCATCATTGTACCCAATGAAATGATCAAGTTTTGTATCGATGTAATATATTTCATTAGATGTTTTTTACTAATTTTTAACAATATTGTGCACATTCTTCTCTCAATAGATCTTTAAAATTTCACCTTGTAATGGAATAGTAGCATAAGATAGGTCCATTTGTATATTACCACCTATTGAGGTAACCCTTTTTTTTGATAAAAACATACCCCACTTAGTTGAATCTCATCAATGATTATATCCATCAAAAAAGTTCCTTAGGTATATAGCCAGCTAAACTTCCATGTTGTTGGCAACACCTAGAACATTGACCTCATAAGAATCTATGGAAACTAAATTTATATAGGAATTGGACACCTTCAACCCTAGATAATTCACAAATGATAGAGGTATGATGTTGTTTGAAGCACCAAAGTCTAGCTCATAGTTAGGAAATAGATGCCCATTGATTAGCAATGTGGTGTAAAAGTGTTCAATATTTGGTTTATTATTGGATAAGGAGTTTCCTTAATACACCTCAATAATTTCCACCTTATCTTTATGAATGATAATACAATTAGGGTTTGGAGTAGACTAATTTATTTCTCTTATAGTGGTAACATAATACAAAATACTATCCCCATGAACATTTAGGGATTCTGAAAGGAAATATGCATCCATCCAAGATAATTTCCACATAAACCAAATAGAGAAAACTATGCAAAGAAGTATTCAAAATTTATATGAAAAATAATATCCAACAAACCATCAAAGATGACACAATATATACCCTAGGAAAACCCTCAAAAGGGAAAACCCCATCCTCCAAAAGCATCCATCACTCATGTATTATTCAACAACAAGCATTACACTACATCTTCAAATCTCTCCATGAACACCTTTGAAACATCAAACCCTCTACAAGCACTTCAAACAAACATGTAACCAAACATCCCATGCCATGCTTCAACCCTCAAAAAATTCTAAAAAGAGATACTCTCAACCAGACAACCTTAGACAACAACCCATTTTTTTAATTTCATAGATACAATCTCACACAAAACCACGAAGTGGTATTACATAAAACCATGTGACTAATACCATGAGCTTACAAAACCATAAACCCCTCGTTTAATATTTGTAGTGATTTTTCCCAATATTAAATATTTTTCCCATGTGCATCCCAACATTAAATATTTAATCCAATATTACATACAACACATAAAGTAGCCCCAAAAATTCTAGATCCATGTGATACATACATCCCTAAATTCCCTAGGTGCAACATATAATAAATAAACAATTACATTAATAAAATTATGCAAGGTGGACAACACATCTTTTCCTAACATTCTCCCACTTGGTGTATACATTGCATAAGGGGTAAATAAGTAAAATCAAATGTGAAAAAGGGAACAATCCCCATAGCCATATATACCATAGAGGAATCAAAGTTCTCCATGTGCTCTATCAAGATACCTGTAACAAGAATCAAGGTGACCATCATCTCAAGCATGAATGCTCTCATCCTCCATCACACCAACACACAAAGATAAAAAACCATTTGAAAATATGTGACACTATTTATCACAAAGAATCATTAGTCCTGCCTCCAATTGATATCCCAATACACAAACATTCAATCCAAAGGTAACAAGTATGTATCAATAGCTATCAAGATATAATCGCCATAGCTGAAAATAACACCCACAACAAATTCTAACACATCCAACTATTATTAACTCAAAGGTATACAAATCATAACAAGTGAACCTCATGCCATCAACATATACAACTCATAACATGCAATCACAAGCTCCAAGTGCCAAACCTATCATATAATGTTCAAACTTACACATCAAAAAAATCCCATTGCATAGGTAATGTCAAATATGAAATGATCAAGGAATCCAAGATCCACCAATATCATCACATAGAAGTGTAACTAACGTCATGTAATACCAAGGAACATCCACAAAGATATGAAAATTCTATAAACCAATATGCTACAATACACCTCTCACAACACTTGTATCTATATCTCTCCCAAGTTCTCCACACCCAACAAAGGAAAGAGATAAAGGAACATCCATGTCATCACCAAAGAAAAATGAACAAGACATGACCATAAACATAGTGATCAACATAGATCCACACAAGATCTCAAAACCAATGTCATGTGAATACAAACATCCAAGAAGTAGAACAAGACCAAAGAGAGAATGTGCAAATCAAAACCCATAGCATGTCCTTTTCTACACACCTATAAATGCTAAGATGTGATAAAAAATGATCTCCACAAAAACCCCAAAGAGAATAGCACTATTCACATCTAATTATAACCAAGATGTATACATTTGAACCCAAAGGAAGATTAAATGAAATCCAATCCCAAAACAAAGGCCCAATAACATCCCCTAAACTCAACATCAATGAATAATCTCAGAATGCATAAGGAGATAAAAATTCCAAAATCCCTGAAATGAATCATCTAGAACAAACAAACCATAGCTCAAGATCCATATGTATGAGAAGAAAAAGTATAAAACATAATGCATCTAAAACTAATAATGGGAAATACCTCAAATGATTAACCATCGAGTAGACAAAGAGTAGGGAATGAAAATGCTCCTTCAAGATATCCAAGTTGCCATGACTCATCTAAGACCAATCTCCTCATAGGTTCATGTTGAAATCACATCCAACCAAGGTGTAGGTTCCTCAAAATTCTAGTTGAAACCTCATCAATGTACATAAGCATCTCAACATATGTCTCTAATCACAAGAGATCTCCTAGCCTCATCTATGTCTCCAAGTATCCATGAGTACCTACAACTGATCAATCCATGCCAAAATCTAAATGCAACATAGCACCTTCATGAAGCTCCCAATAAAATGATCAATGTACCCAATACCAAGAGAGCCAACCAAGATCAAAGTCAAAGTCCTAATATCAAGAATCGCGAACACAATCATGACATCATGGTCTCTCACATCTCCTCAAAAGAAGATCATATTCTCCAATAAGCATATCATGCACCTATATCATGCCAAAACTCTAATGTGCAATCAAGGGTAAATCATGTGACATAATAACATAACCATCCTATCAAACAAGGATCACATGTCAAAAGACAAACCATGACACCTCAACCAAAGAATAAAGAGTCCTTCATGGCTAACCAAGATGTCAACATCTCCAAATCACATGAAGATAACCATCTCCTACAAATAAAACCAAAGATATCAAAGAAACCTCACTCGATAGAAGAAACATAATCCAAGAGTCCATCCATGATGCCAACAAACATTGTACAAGATCATCCACCATCAAATGGTGAATCCATATCATCGCCTCAAGCTCCCATTGAATCATAATACTAAGCTCTCAATGTCAACATGACAACCATACTCTAAATGAAGATCCTCCATGGCCCCAACGAAATCAAAGAACTCAAAACTAGGATCCCAAAGGGAAGAGTACAAACCACAATATCCAAACCAAGAAGACACAACACTTCCAAACTATCATTTTCACAAGATCCCATTGAATCTTGTAATCAAGCTATCCATGACATCATGATATCAACCTCCTCAATAAAGATCAACCACAACCATGATCCTCAAGAAAATAAGATACACCGCCACAAACCAATCAAGAACCAATCCAACACCACCAACAAAGCACCTCCATAAACAACCATTTTATGCCAAAGTACCTAAATCACAAGGAACATCCATGAAACCATGAGATCACCACCAAATGTGTACTAGCAACACAATCCATTGTGCCACACATATCTGTATCACATAGTCAACTAAATAGGTTCCACATCATGACTACACTTGGTAATACCATCTCCCCTCCTCAACATGACAACTAAACCAACAAAATAAGTGACTAAGCCAAGCCACCAATTTGATTCTGCATCAACCCTGAAACATTTATGGGCATAGACAACCCACATCTGTCATAAATGTAATCTATCAGAATCAACAACCTACAACACTACACAACTCATTGATGAAACAATGCAACATACAAATCCAATAATGTACTAATAACCATGTTCAATGAGATTAATCAAAGATTTACTTGTGATTATACACTAACTCCAATATCAAATCACTAAGATCCAAATAGCTGTAAGATCACAAAATCACCATAGTCAAAAGAACCCATAAACAATTCAAATGAAAATAATAAAAAATAAATCATGCCAAAACATCTATAAACCCAATCCAATGTGTGGTGCTCTAAATGAGCTTTTTTTCGACTATAAGAAGTCCAAAATCCTAATTTTTATGCACAAGTTATGACCTCTCTAAGATTGAAAGGAATATCAAAATTCCACCAAGAAAATGACTATAAAAAAAAAAAATCTAGAAAATCCACTAATACCATAGTGTAGAGCACAAATCCACCTTTCCAATGCATATAAGAAGTCAAAAAATGGACACCCTTGGTGAAATTTAATATGCCTTGTGGAAAAGGTTGCATAATTTGGCTAATAGAGCAAAATAGTGGTGGTGCATGGGCAGCTCGATGGTGGCAACGATGCCATGTAGGTGGTGTTGCCCATTAATTGTACACCCAAACTCAAAGCCAATATTTTAAACATGGTTTAATTTTTAATTTTCAAACTTTGGTAGAATTTAATTAAAGTTGTTTTGGGAAGATTTTTTTGTTTGTTAAGCACGCAAAGGGGTTGACGACTAGGCCCTGCCAAACATGGGGCCAAGACCGGGGGCTAAGTCTTGTTATCAAATTTTCACTACAACTCAATTTGATGGAGCTGGTTTATTCAAAGTTGTATTTTAAGGTGAAAATTCAAAATTAAACTTTGCATATGTTTAACCATTGCAAGTGTTTAAATTATTTTGGAGTTTCAAGATGCAATGTGTTTAAGTTGTTTGATTCAATTACAACATTAAGAGTTACATAAAAGAAAAGAGATGCTTTCATTTTGTATTCAGCTACAATGTTCAAACATTGTTTTACATGAAAGGAAAAGATATAGAATTGAACAAGTGATTTACAAATGTTGAGTTTATATTCATTGGGTAATGAAGAAAAAAATGTCCCACACAAGTTGTGGGAGTAGATGTGACAATGTAGCAACAAAAGCATTCTACACTATTGAAGATGGGAAAAGAAAGAAGACACATAAGAGTGAACATAATCATCATTGCCTGTAAGTCTTCAAGATGATTCTAAAATAAAGCACCATCCTTGTCCTCGGGCTCCAAATAAATCTGCAAGAGATGATAAAGATGTTGTTAGAGCTCTAACTATGAACATTCCTATATGAATTATCAATAATAATGGAGAATGTTGCTAATGATATAACATTGAAACAACTGAGCAAGATCAAGAGAAGTGACAGAAGCCAAAGAGGAAACATCATGATATCATTATTTTTTTCTAACATTGTTTGTTTCCATGTGTGGGTATAGGAAAAATCATGTTGCTGATCTAGATTGAATATCATAAAGCATGTGGAGTAAAACGGGCTCCCACAAGGGTTGAGACCCAACATGCTATTCCCCAAGAATCCAAAGAGGGTCTAATGAAAAAATAGATTCAAAATGCTCAAGGAAAGACATTCATCAAATGAATGCATCATAAGTGCTAGGAGGACTCAAGCAAGTGACCACCTAGGATAGTCAATTCAAGTGCAATGAAATGAACATCATAGGTGATCCATTGCTCAAGTGAATTGAATTCAAATGCATCATCACAGGAGGTGATAGTGAATAGGCACACATAATGCCTTGCTTATGAATCATCAACTATAGTTGAAGAAAATGAGAAACCCCAGAACATCACCATTGAGAGCTTCATATTTCAAAATCTTCCATGCAACATTGCATTCACATCAACATGATTATGTTCAAGAAATAAAAATGCATGAAGAGTACAAGGGAGAGTCTGACTCCATCACAAACTAAGTAACAAATGGCTGAAAGTGATCCACTGAAGGCAAAGGATGAATGCAGAGAGGGCATGCTAAACCAAAGTGCAAAACATCAAGCATTTGAAGGCCAAATGGAATATGGAACAACAACATATATGAAGGTAATTAGCAATTTTTTTTGTATTCTAGAATCATTTGTATGAAAGGAAAACTCTGATTAAATGGTTTAGTGTTACATGGATTTCAAAAATGAAGCACAAGAATGTGGGAGAAAAGTGAAATGTGCATGTTTTGAAACTTTCAAATGCATCTAATGAAGGCATCAAGTGAAAAAACCATCAAGTGACCTACAATAGTATCACAGTGGCTAAAGCAAGTGTTACCTAATAAGAAGCCAAAAGCATATCAAGGTAAAAATGCATTTGAAAAAAAATTTCTCTGTGCAAGTGAATATAAACAACATGACAGTAGCATGTAAACAATGCAATATGAAGGTAGGGTATGTGCAGGATCATCATGGAAAAAACAGCCCTTAAGTGGCAAAAATTCAAAAATTAGAGTTAGGCAACGACATAAAATTTGAATAAGTTATCTATATTAATTCAAAAATATGTAAGAATAGAATCTGTAACAAATTGAATGTAGTCTCTAAACTACTAGGTTTGTTTAAAACAAAAAATATATATTTGGTGAAAATTTGAAATTTCAATGCAATAGTACTTAAATTTCAAAAATAAGTAGAGGTGTTTGTCAACTCCTAACCACAAATAAAATGATAATATTTTTTTATAATATTTTGATATAAGTAGAGGACTCATGTCCCGGATGTGATGCATATTTTTGTAATTTTTTCAAGTAAATAATTAATTATGATTTTTTTATTAGAACTTTTAAAATATAAAAAGCCAAATATGTCGACCACCTTAACTTGGTCAAAATTTCATGAAATACAATTTTTCTTTTTTTAATCCTATAGTATGCGAAGCATAGAATGTGATGCATGTTTTGAATTCAAAACATGTGATACTGTTTGAAAGCTATAGATGTTTGTCAATCAACCTATCAATCAGGACTTTAGTTGTAATTTGAATAGAAAATGAATAATAATTACTTATCAAATTCAAAGTAAAACATAATTTATATTGGTGGAAAATTGAGAATATACTTTAAAAACCCTTTTCATTTCATGAAGTTTGGGTTAAAAAAAGTCGTAAGCCACATACCCATCATATTGCCACTTTTTACCCCATCATGATCCTGCACATACCCGCTATGAAAACAGTTTTGCTTGATAAGTCATTGAGAAGGTCCTAAGTGAAATGAAATCCATGTGTTCCATTCAACAAGAATTTGCGCTTCAAAAATAAAATAAGGTCCAATATGGTGTCATCTTGGGTTTAGGGTCCAAATGATGCTTTAGATTTCACTAATGAAAAAAGGTGTCTTCAAGTTCAGAGGAAAAAACCCTAGCTCATACTTTCATGCCTCTGGCCTTGGGGTGGACAAAGTTTCTTCTTCACAAGTCACAATACCCATTCAAGGTTTTGAATACAAATGCAAGTACAAAGGAGAAAGTCAAGGGTTTGAGCCCTAGTTTTGTGTCTTCAAACTGTGGAGTGAAAGCTACAGGCCATGACCACAAAGGTGAAGACTCATAGTGAAAAATGTGTTTCAAATGGAATGCATTCATTTTAAATATATCCCATAGGAAAAATCCTTCATTTTCAAAAGAACAAATGGACAAATAAAACAACAGGCCCGCAACCATGAAATTCTTGTAAACCCTCAAAGGAGAAGTTCACACTCAAAATATGTTTCTATCTAATGACAATTCTTGTGCTTACATGTTGAGGGCCGACCCCTGTCAAGTTTTTTCAAAAAGAAAGAGAAAAACCTACATTAGTCATGGCCTACACAGAGTGGTCGAACTTAAAAACCCATAACCCTCATTTTTTTTGTGAAATAAAATCTTGGAAAACCTTTATTTAAGAGGGAAATGCTCATAAATGGAGTAGTAGATCTTACCTTCATTTTTTTTCTGTAGAAAACCTCAATTGGAAGTCACAACCAAAGCTTCACAGGTGGTGCAAACAAACCTCCATGGTTGGCCATATGAATGATGAAAGCATTAATACCACACAAAAACACAATGAAATGCATCAAAAACCATGGAAATCACATCCTCAAAGGCCATATTTTTCATCAAAAGAGCCAAGGAAAGCATAAAAAACATAGTCAAAGTCTTACCACAAAATGTGAAGGGCTGAATGCACTAAAGAATCAAAGGAGAGGTGGAATGAATGGAGGCCCAAGGATGAAACCCTAATTTTTTCCATGGCAGCGTACAAGCAGAGTTTTCTCTTCTCCAAATAGCCACGATGCAAATGATGGGTAGAATGAACATTTCAAAACACTTTTTGTGTATTAGGGTTTTCCCCATGAAGCCAGCCTATGTGATTTTTATGACTTTGATTTTTTTTTCCATGCTTTTCCTTGTTGATATTTCATGTGCCTAGGTCGACATAAGCCTATGGCTTATAATTTTTCTTTGATTTTTCTAGAAAATCAAACCACATAAAATGCATATGGCCCCTTCGGGTAGCTCTTTTGTTGCCTTAGGAAAAACCTCATGCATAGTTGCCTCCACAAATCAAATGATGACTCTAAGAATTTTTTTTTTTCCTAAGTGAATAAGGGAGTACATTTTTATGATTTTTTATATAAAAATCAAGCATGTAAGAGAGCAATGCATATGTAAAGTATTGATTTTTTGCAAAAAATCAATACAATTGAAGATCAAAAGAGGCGAATCAAGAGATTTGGAGGAAAAAATTAGAAAATCAGATGTAGCAACCAAGACTTCTATTTTTGTAATTTTTGAAAACTGCAAGTTGTAAAACAAATAATCAACCAATGTTTCTATAAATTGCTTGATTAAGTTGTTATTTTAAAATGCAATTAAGATGCACCAAAACTTTCTATTTCGAGTTCTTGGGAAAATTGAGAGAGAAGGTAGCAAACTGAAGTTTCTATTTTCAGTTCCAACTGTTTACACTTGTTTTGGAGAGGATGTTTGGATAGACACCTTGGAAATGGAAAGTTTCCATCTTCATGGGGTAGTTTGGAGTAGTTTTGGGGCACAATTTTCCAGGCTTTTGCTTGAGCTTGAAAATGCAGATTGGCTTGCTTTTTGGGGAGGTAGTGGGCTATATTTTTCTATTTTTGCACTTGATGGTCACTTTTGGCTATATATTGGAGAAAACTTGATTTTCTCAGGGTTCATAGATTTCAGTTTCTAGCTCTCATATGCATTGCAGAGAGTCTTGTAAACTTTTGAATCTAATTTTGATATCTTGTTTCCTTCAATTTCAATAAAAGCAGTAGAGTTCCCCTTTCATTTTATCTTGTCATATTCTTGCAATAATAATTTGGATGATTGTTTGTGATTCAAGTTTGAGGATCCTTCTTTTGTCTTATTATTGTGGGTTGTAGATAGGAATTGCAGATAGTTCAGGTTTCCCATTGTATTCAACTATTTTTGAATCTTTGTGCAAAATATTGTTGAGATAGTTGATCTAAGGTGCATTGTGGGAATTATTGCTTAAAAGGGGGGGTTGTTGTGAATCAAATCATGTCAAAGTCACTGAGTATTAGTTGATCATTATTTAGCTGTAGGTTGCATTTTCAAAATTTTCTCTCTTCCCTTTCCCCATAAAATCCATAGTTTAGGTGATCATCTAAAGGGAGTCAACCTTGATCTAGAGATTCTCTCTACTACACAGAATTACCCACAAGTCTAGAGTGTTTCCATGTTGAGGGTGCAATCCTGATCTCCAACAGTTTTTGGCACACTCGGTGGGACTCCAAGAGTCTTATTTTCAGAGTTTTTCATGTTCATAGGTTGTTGTCTGGTATATGTAGCAATATTTTCTAGCCTAAGAGAGGTTTTAAAATATATGCTTGGTGACTCCTAACTCTAGTTTGACTACAAATTTGTTGTTGAAAGCTTATGAACAAGATTCAGACTAGATCAAGCCCAATCCCATTTGGGTACTTGCAGCTCTCTCCACCGAGAAGAAGAGGAAAAACTCCAAAGAGAAATTTTGACCCAATAAGGAGAGCTAAATTCGCTCCTCCTTTACTTAGTCTGATAGTCTCTGTGAGAAGGAGCACAACCCCAGTATTTCGAACAACTCCAATGGCAAGACAATTCACCTTTGCACCTTTCAACGGAGGCAGTCCACTACTAGTAGCAAGACATGATGACATTATGGTGGCTACTTTGAAAGGGCTACTGTACTTCACCAATGAGGACCATACTACCCTAATTGAACACATCAGAGATGTAGCTAAACTTTTCTCGGTACACAACATTAAGAAGGAGAACGCGGTCCTGAGGTTGTTGGCTACTTCACTAAAAGTCAACGCCCTACAGTGGTTCATGGGGCTGCCAACTAACTCAATAGCCACCTTGGACCAACTCGGGGATGGTCTGCACAAGCAATTTGTGGACAAGTTAGACCTCTTGTCTCTGTTGGAACAACTAAGCACAGTCAAATGTGCTCCACATGAACACCTAACTGACTTCAATTACCACTTCAAACAAACCTAGGATAGGACTTCCCTAGTTGTTAAACCATCCCCAGAGCATGCCTTTCTTTTCTACTTAAAGTCCCTATACCCTAATATTTCAGTCATGATTTAGTCAATGGGGGGTTTCATCTTTCCTAATGCTTACAAAATTGCCATAAGAGCTGAAAATTTCCTTATCCAAGCAAGTAAGATTACTCCTAGACTGCCCATGCTGATATTTCTCGAAATGCAAGCACCAATAAATCTACCACCTATAGCCTCAATACTTGTTTCCCCAACAATAGGCTACCAAGTTGCTACCCAAGAGAATGCGGTTCTTGAATAGAATAGGGAAATGCAAGAGATTAAGAACATGTTGCAATCTCTAGGGAAAAACTTCAGTAATGAATTTGTAAGTCTCAAAAGATAGGTCAAACAAGAGCAAAGGCCTAACCCAATTCCTTTTCAGCCAAACCAACATAATAGAGTTCCTTTTCAAAGTGATTACCAAAAAATAAGCTTTAATTCCAAGCCTTTCAGGCCTCATGATCCTAATGTCTCTGGCCCTTCAAGAGAGTTAGTGCCTCAAAATAACTTAGCTCATAAACAAGAGCGGTGTTACTTGTGTAGCCAACCCCATAATTAGGCAGTTTGCATGAACAAAATGGAGAATCAAGCTCTGGTTGTGCAGAATAACTATGCTGGCCAAGAAAATCTAACAAATGGAGGTGTGGAGCAGCAATATAATTCTGAAATTGCCTTGGTAAACTAGCAGAATGCTGATTTTTGTGGGGTAAATTATTTCCAGAGTTTGAACCAGCAAGGTTCATCTATGGCAGCAAATACAAGAGTGAAAAGAAGAGTAGTTGACACTAAACAACAAGCTGCAAGTGTATAACAACAAGTTATAAATTCAGACCAGCGAACTATTGAAGGAAAAAAGTAGACTAATGCATCTCAATTATTCTGGTGATGCACCCAAAAGTGCATATTCTATAGAGAGAACAACATAAAGCAAATGATACGACTGCATCAATAGTTCAACAAAAGTTAAACCCTATATCTTTCAATGTAGTGGAGCATTTAAAGAAGGCTACAGTTAGCATATCCATTATGGATGCACTCCATCTTCTAGGACAAAAGGATTTGTTGCAAGGTGCTTTGACTAATTTTCCATGTTTAGATGTTTCAAATGCAGAAAAAGGGAGAATAGTGTTGGCTGTCTGAAGATCGAAGAAAACCAAAAAAATTAAGAGGTTAAACCCCTGCCTTTCTATCTAACTCTGATCATAGGAGAGAAACTGGTGCATAACTATATGGTGGATTCAGGAGCTAGTAGCTTCATCATGCCTAAGAATGTAGCAGACCAGTTGGGTCTTGTGTATGAACCAATGTCTAAAGGTGTTGTCCAATTAGACAGGTTTTCTATCCAACTAGTAGGTATTATAAAAAATATGCTACTTACTCTGCATGCTTGCCCTGAATCTTCTATTCCCCAAGACATATATGTAATAGAATTTCCTTCACATTTTTCACTTTGTCTTTCAAGGGATTTTATAGCTAAGTTGGGGTAATTTATGTCAGCCGATTGGTCTTTCCTATTCTTTAGAACCCAATATGGAACAAAAGTAACTATCAGGTTTGAACCTTTAGTAAGAGTCCATATTGAACCATATGTTCCTAGTCTAATAAAAAAACACCTTTACACCTCAAATGGGATAGAGAATCAAGTTATGACCTCAGGACTGAATGCGCCCAATGAAGAGAGAAACCTTAATGAGTTGGCAGCTTAGGAGCACAACCTTGATCCTTTTAACCATGTGGAGGAGAAAAGGTTGGGAATTTACATGATCCAAGAACCCAACATGGAGGCTCCTAGCTTGGTTGAGAACAAAAGTCTGCCTTTGAATAGTAATGCAAGGTTCTTGAAGGATGAAGAAGTGACCAAAGAGTGGAAAGTGTTGCTCTTTAGTGGCCAAGTATCAGATCTGGAAGGAATTCATGATGAGGAAGAGGCATCAGTTCAAGAGTGGATGGAGATACTCTTTGAAAATGAGACTTCAGATAAGGAAGAAGGTTCTCAATAATATGAAGAGGCAGACCTAGAGTGTATAGCAACACCACTAGAAAATCAGATCTGGAATCAAGAAGAGTTTCTCAAAAATGATGCTTTTAAAGACCCAGAAATATTTATTGGAGGCCATCAAGAAGAAGAGATTGTTCTTTTTCCCTCCCTCTTCCAAGATGAGTTTGGGGAGGATTTTCTCATTAAGGATTTCATCCCACCTAAAGAGATGATTGTTGATTTACCATTTCTAGTGGACCAGCCAGGAAGGCTACCAGACTTTGAGGAAAAATTCCAAGGGAGTTTTTCCATGATTGGATCAATGCCAACCAGTGAGCAAACCTTTCATGAAAAATGCTTTGATGAAATTATATCTCAAAGGATCAAGTTTCAGATGAACAAGGGGTTAAGTGACAATATGATGAAAGAACTCTGTGAAACAAAACTAAGAGAGTTTGTTGTTGGGGATTTTGTCCTTAAGTGGGATGAGAAAAAGAGAAAACCAGGAAAGCACTCAAAGTTTGATGCTTTATAGGATGGTCCCTATGTTATAACAGAATGCAAGGAGCATAATTCATTCCAGCTCTCAAGGCTAACCAAAGAAGTACTACCAATCCTAGTTAATGGGATTCATCTGAATCATTGCTTCTGAGCTCTAGAGATACTGTTTTGTACTATAGTAGAGTAGCTACAGATAAGTGCTTTTGAAGCATGTTTCCTTTTTAGTTTTTATTTCAATAAGTATATTTGCACTAGTTTTTCTAGCCACTAGGGCCTAGCTGTTGTTGTTTGCTTTGTTTTGTTTTTCCTGTTGTTGTTTGGAGGTGTTTTCAAGTTTGATTCATGAGTTTTACTAAGTTTTCAAAAGGGAAGAAATGACTTCGTGCCCAATGGAATTGCATAAGGCAACTGGCATGATGCTTAATAGGAAAACATCTTGCAGAGGTCACCAAAAGTGTTATCAAAATTTCACTACAACTCAATTTGATGGAGCTGGTTTGTTTAAAGTTTTATTTTAAGGTGAAAATTCAAAATTAACCTTTGTAGATGCTTAACCATTGCAAGTGTTTAAATTATTTTTGAGTTTCAAGATGTAATGTGTTTAAGTTGTTTGATTCAATTACAACATTAAGATTTGCATAAAAGAAAAGAGATGCATGCTTTCATTCTATATTTAGTTACAATGTTCAAACATTTTTTTACATGAAAGGAAAAGATACAAAATTGAACAAGTGATTTACAAATGTTAAATTTATATTCATTGGGTAATGAAGAAACAAATGTCCCACATAAGTTGTGGGAGTAGCTGTGACAATGTAGCAATAGAAGCATTCTAAATTATTGAAGATGGGAAAAGAAAGAAGACACATAAGAGTGAACATCATTGCTTGTAAGTATTTGAGATGATTCTAGAATAGTGCACCATCCTTGTCAGGTCGGGCTCCAAATAAATCTGCAAGAGATAATAAAGATGTTGTTAGAGCTCTGATTATGAAAATTCCTATAAGAATTATCAACAATAATGGAGAATGCTGCTAATGATACATTGAAACAACTGAGCAAGATCAAGAGAAGTGACAGAAGCCAAAGAGGAAACATCATGATATCATACATTTTTTTTCTAACATTGTTTGTTTCCATGTGCAGGTATAGGAAAAATCATGTTGCTGATCCAGATTGAATATCATAAAGCATGTGAAGTAAAATGGGCTCCAGCAAGGGTTGAGACCCAACATGCTATTCCCCAAGCATCCAAAGAAGGGCTAATGAAAAAAAGACTCAAAATTCTCAAGGAAAGACATTCATCAAATGAATGCATCATAAGTGCCAGGAGGGGTCAAGCAAGTGATCACCTAGGATAGACAATTCAAGTGCAATGAAATGAACATCATAGGTGATCCATTGCTCAAGTGAATTGAAGTCAAATGCATTAGCACAGGAGGTGATAGTGAACAGGCATACATAATGCCTTGTTTATGAATCATCAACTATAGCTGAAGCAAATAAGAAGCCCTAGAACATCACCATTGAGAGCTTCATATTTCAAAATCTTCCATGCAACATTGCATTCACATCAACATGATTATGTTCAAGAAATAAAAATGCATGAAGAGTACAAGGGAGAGGCTGACTCCATCACAAACTAAGTAACAAATGGCTGAAAGTGATCCACTGAAGGCAAAGGATGGATGCAAGGAGGGCATGCTAAACCGAAGTGCAAAACATCAAGAATTTGAAGGCCAAATATAATATGGAAAAACAACATATATGAAGGTAATTTTCAATTGTTTATGTATTATGGAATCATTTGTATGAAATGAAAAGTCTAATTACATGGTTTAGTGTTACATGGATTTAAAAAATGAAGCACAAGAATGTGGGAGAAAAGTGAAATGTGCATGTTTGAAACTTTCAAATGCATCTAATGAAGGCATCAAGTGAAAAAAATGACCATCAAGTGACCTACAATAGTATCACAGTGGCTAAAAGTAAGTGTTACTTGATAACAAGCTAGAAGCATATCAAGGTAAAATTCATTTGAAAATAATTTTTTGTATGCAAGAGAATATAAACAACATGACAGTGGCATGTAAACAATACAATATGAAGGTATGAAAACAATTTTTCTTGATAAGTCATTGAGAAGGTCCTAGGTGAAATGAAATATTTTTGCTCCATTCAACAAGAAGGTGTGCTTCAAAAATAAAATGAGGTCCAATATGGTGTCATCTCGGGTTTAGGGTAAACCCATTGTTTTTCTTCTACAAATGATCATTTAGATTTCACTAATGAAACAAGGTGTCTTCAAGTTCAAAGGCAAAAAACCTAGCTTATGCTTTCATGTCCGCGGCCTTCTGGGGCCAAAATTCTTCTTCACAAGTCACAATACCCATTCAGGGTTTTGAATACAAATGCAAGTACATAGGAGAAAGTCAAGGGTTTGAGCCCTAGTTTTGTGTCTTTAGACTATGGAGAAAAAGCTACAAGTCATGACCATAGAGGTGAAGACTCATAGTGCAAAATGGGTTTCAAATGGAATGCATTCATTTTAAATATATCCCATAGGCCAAAGCCTTCATTTTCAAAAGAAAAAATGGACAAATAAAACAATAGGCCCACAGCCATGAAAGTCTTGTAAACCGTCAAAGGAGAAGCTCACACTCAAAATATGTTTCTATCCAATGACAATTCTTGTGCTTACATGTTGAGGGCCGACCCCTGTCAATTTTTTTCAAAAAGAAAGACAAAAACCTATAGTAGTTGTGGCCTACACAAAGTGGCCGAGCTTAAAAACCCATAACCCTCAATTTTTTTGTGAAAGAAAAGCTTGGAAACCCTTTATTTAAGAGGGAAATGCTCATAAATGGAGGAGTAGTAGAGCTTACCTTCATTTTTTTCTTGTAGAAAAGCTCGATTGGTAGCTGTGGCCGAAGCTTCACAGGTGGCCCAAAAAAAACTCCATGTTCGGCCATATGAATGGTGAAAGAATCGATGCCACACAAAAACACAATGAAATGCATGAAAAACCATGGAAGTCACAGCCTCAAAGGCTATATTTTTCATCAAAAGAGCCAAGGAAAGCATAAAAAATATAGTCAAAGGCTTACCCCAGAATGTGAAGGGCCGAATGCACTAAAGAATCGAAGGAGAGGTGGAATGAATGGAGGCCCAAGGATGAAACCCTAATTTTTTCCATGGTGGCGCACAAGCAAAGTTTTCTCTTCTCAAAAAAGCCACAATGCAAATGATGGGTAGAATGAACATTTCAAAACCCCTTTTGTGTATTAGGGTTTTCCCCATGAAGTCGGCCTATGTGATTTTTACCACATTGATTTTGTTTTTCCATGCTTTGCCTTGTTGATATTTCATGTGCCTAGGTCGACATAAGCCTATGGCTTATAATTTTTCTTTGATTTTTCTAGAAAATCAAACCACATAAAATGCATATGGCCCCTTCTAGGGTAGCTCTTTTGTTGCCTTAGGAAAAACCTCATGCATAGTCACCTCCACAAATCAAATGATGACTCTAAGTCATAAATTTTTTTGCCTAAGTGAATAAGGGAGTACATTTTTATGATTTTTATATAAAAATCAAGCATGTAAGAGAGCAATGCATATGTTAAGTATTGATTTTTTGCAAAAAATAAATACAATTGAAGATCAAAAGAGGCGAATCAAGAGATTTGGAGGAAAAATTAGAAAATCATATGTAGCAACCAAGCCTTCTATTTTTGTAATTTTTGAAAATTGCAAGTTGTAAAACAACTAATCAAGCAATGTTTCTATAAGTTGATTAAGTTGTTATTTTAAAATGCAATTAAGATGCACCAAAACTTTCTATTTCGAGTTCTTGGGTGGATTGAGAGAGAAGGTAGAAAACTGAAGTTTCTATTTTCAGTTCCAACTGTTTGCACTTGTTTTGGAGAGGATGTTTGGATAGACACCTTGGAAATGGAAAGTTTTCATCTTCATGGGAAAGTTTGGAGTAGTTTTGGTGCTCAAATTTTCTAGGCTTTTTCTTGAGCTTGAAAATGCAGGTTGGCTTACTTTTTGGGGAGGCAGTGAGCTAGATTTTTCTATTTTTACACTTGATGGTCACTTTTGGCTATATATTGGAGAAAACTTGATTTTCTCAGGGTTCACAGATTTCAGTTTTTGGCTCTCATATGCATTGCAGAGAGTCTTGTAAACTTTTGAATCTAATTTTGATATCTTATTTCCTTCAATTTCAATATAAGTAGTAGAGTTCCCCTTTCATTTTATCTTGTCATATTCTTGCAATAATAATTTGGATGATTGTTTGTGATTCAAGTTTGAGGATTCTTCTTTGTCTTATTATTGTGGGTTGTAGACAAGAATTGCAGATAGTTCAAGCCGCCCATTGTATTCAACTATTCTCAAATCTTTGTGCAAAACATTGTTGAGCTAGCTGATCTAAGGTGCATTTTGGGAATTATTGCTTAAAAAGGGGGGTTGTTTTGAATCAAATAATGTCAAAGTCACTGAGTATTAATTGATCATCATTTAGCTGTAGGTTGCATTTTTAGATTTTTCTCTCTTCCCTTTCCCCATAAAATCCATAGTTTAGGTGATTATCTAAAGGGAACCAGCCCTAATCTAGAGATTTTCTCTACTACATAGATTTATCCACAAGTCTAGAGCGTTTCCATGTTGAGGCAAGATAAACAAGCCCATCTTGTTTGAGGGTGCAATCCTAATCTCCAAGAAGTCCCACTAGCCACAGCTAGCTAGATGGTGGCTAATAGCCATCGAAAGGGGTTGAAACCCCTATCAATTGTACCCCCCTCCCCCAAATATATATTTTTTAAAAAAATTAATTTAAATTTTTATAGTAGGGTTTTAATTGGTGCAAGAAATATTTTTATCAAATCGCAGAAATATCTTCTTTTTTTTCTCTATGACTACAAACTTGATGGTTGTATGACTGGAGGGCTAATTAGGCAAACAAATTGCACTTTTTTTGTGTAACCAAATGCGCCAAATTTTATGTCAATTTTCATCTCTTGGGCCTCCTAGATCCAATGGTGAGGTCTCTTTTGTCCCAAGGGGTAATGTACAACATTTCCCTTATGAAACCCTCATTATGAACATCCAAAAAAAATCCTTTTTCCAACAAAAATTCATAAACCTATATCTACAAAAAATAGCCACAAATCTACAACCCCTAAACCCCAAATCTACAAAAAACACTTGCACAAATCCCTCATATCTTGTAATGTTTTCATTCTTTCCATGCAAGCCCTGGATTTAGCTATACACTAGATCTACTCCAAAAAGGGTTATACAAACCACAACCATGGATTTGATATGAAATGAAAGGAAATATGCATCCAACCAAGATAATTTCCACATAACCCAAATAGAGAAATCTATGCAAACAAGTATTTAGAATCCATATCATTGTGTGGTCTCACAACATGACCCATTTTTCCTCCTTCACAAAATCTAGACCCTTGAGGAAAAATGTAGACCCCTTTTTTTTCCTTTTGCTTTCTCTTGCTTTGGCGTTATTCTGGGGGTTGGTAAAATTGTAGGCTTTATTTTCAATTTGCTTGGTCTTTGTTGTAATTCTTGTTTTCTTTCCTGGATTTGGTGTCCTGACCATTTTACAAAGTTTTATCAATTTACTGAAAATCAGAATCTCAGAGTCATTGCAGTTGCATCAAAGATGTTGTACCTTTGATTGGTCCTAGTCCTGTCTAGTAACTCATCACTCAGAGGTTCTCAATCCTAGTGATCGTGTTTTCCTATATCAGAGTCCAATAGTTTCTTTTCATTTTCTTTAGTCAGAATTCAGAAACTGAAGGTTGTGTTATGAAATGTTTTGAATCCCTTTTGATATCTTTTCAACCCGGTTCTTGGTTCCTCTCTTTGCTCTCGATTTTCTTTAAAGCTTGGAGGTAAGTGTCCCAATTCCTGATAATATTTCCAAGGTTTGATACTTGAGGAGGTCAATCCCATTGATTTCAAATGATCACGTATATTAAAGGATTTTTCCTCACAAAAATAAAAGTGACACAAGAGTGCCACATAAGCGTTTTGTGTTGTCTTTTCCTCTAGTAGTGAACCCATGTGGAAACCTATGTATTTGTAATTTGAACCCTAATTCATCATGATTACACCTTTATTTGAGAAATTAATACATTGTAACAAGCAATTAATGAAGGTGGCAAACTACTCATGTACTTGGCATCACCTCAAGCATGTAGTTGCTTTCATAACACTCTACTTCACATCATACAACAAATTTGTAAAGGACATTGAATGAACGAAACTAATATTGTGGCTCACAAGGAAAGGTAAATTTCATGAAACTAATAACATAGCTACCAGGGGTTTCAAGGTTACATTCTGAAAATATTGTCGTCATCAGCCAAAACCAGGTATGTCTCGAATAACATTAATTTTGTTAATCATTTTCACCCATGAAAATATCGAGAAGATGGTATTTCCCTTTTTGAAAATTGAAATTTTGATTATTTTGATTTGAATTTAACCAAAAGGTGAATTGAAAGTTTTACAAATTATTTAAAAATTGGTTAAATTTGACCCTAACTCAAACACAAAGCACATTTTTGAAAATGTAGAACACATCGACAAAAATGAGCACTTCTGAAGCAAAAATAGAAGATGAATTCAAATACTGCAATTCACAAGCTATACCAATTGGTGAGATAGCTACTAATACTCATATGGGATGGTCTTCCGATGTCGAATTTCTCACATGGGCACGACAAGAAAATGCTTCTTAGTGTACAAGGAATGTTATAGCAAGTGGGTTACTTTTAGCAGGAGGGTTTCTGCTAGTAATGGAGGCCCCTGAATTAGTTATGGAATGTATAAACTACTACAACCCAAATAAAAGAGTCATTGAGAAGGAGGGAAAAACTTATGCAGATCTCTCTGAGAAAGGAATTATATATACATTTGGGCTTCCTACATTTACTCAGATGTATCATATTGATATAAAGGCTAAAACCAAAACCTACCTGAGTGTCGAAAAATGAAACAAAGAAATAATGAACACACAATGGTGCCAAGAGAAGATTACAAAGTAGACAAAACCAATTGTAAGGTCTATGTTCAACCAAGATGTTCAAGATATCATAACAATGCTAAGCAAGATAGCTAGATTGCGAGATGCTAGTAAATTTGAATCATGGATGTTTATAATCATATCCAAATTGATGGAAAACCCTATGCCCATGCATTGGGGGAGATTTTGTTTGAATTTTTGCCTCAATGTCACAGGCTAGAACCTTTGGAAGAGAAAAGTTGGTGTGACATTTCTTTGATTTGGCCGACTAGAAGTTTGGGAACCTTGTGAAATATTTTGGTCGCTGTGACCTTGTAGAAGTCTTGTCAAACACTTTCAATTTGGAGTGTATCACTGTGACATAAAGCAGTCATTGTAACTTCTCACCGCATGGAGATCTCTAGCCAATAGGCCATTCAATCGGGCGTCGGGGAGACTCATAGCGACTGGGGGCTTTAGAGTGACTTCAACACTCGGGAAGAAGTCCCACCAACATTGGAAGGTCTTGCCGACAGGGATACACATTGAAGTCATCGGGATAACCTATGGTGGCTCAGTGAGAAGTCTTATCGAAAGTAACATGTCTTGGCAATAGTGTTGGAGCTTTTGGGGAAACCCTTGGGTGATCGGTAAGAAGTCTTACCGATAATGATATGTGTCACCGATAGACACTCAGAGTAACGTAAGGATCTCGATGTGAAGTCTCAGTGATGAAGGATTGTCTTGGCAACAATGTAACACTTGAAGACATCGGGGAGACCCTTGGCTGAAAGACTTGTTTTGATATGATGTCTCATCGAATATCAGAAGTCTCACCAACAGCATGTGGGGTCATTGGTTCGGTGTGACTCTTGGTGAACAGTTGTTTCAGGATAACATGGAAGCATCGGTAAGAAGTCTTGCTGAAGGTTGATTCTCTTGTCGATAGTGGAACACATCGATATGACTTAAAGGCTTCGGTATGAAGAAGCAATAAGTCTGGCTGACAAGATAGACTCGGGGTGACTTGGAACTTGCGGGGTGATGTCTTGGCGAAGGGTGTTTGTCTTGCCGATGGGAATCTTGTTGTCGGTATGACTCTTTGGACTTCGGTATGACCTCTTGCCGATTAGCAATGGTCTGGCCGATGCTTCTTGGATGTTGGAATGACTCTTGGTGATTGTTCGAAGTTTGGTATAACATGAAGCTCATTGTGACATCTTGGCAAAAGATGATAGTCTTGCCGATGAGAACACTCACATCTATATGACTTGGAGACCTCGGTATAACCTCTTGGTGAAAATTGGATGTCTTAGCAATAGCGTTGGTGGACGAGTTCAACTGGAGGTCGGTGAGAGGTCTCTCCGATCATGCCGATAACGAGACTCTTGCCGATGGAGATGACTCTTGCCGAAAATGTGTAATCAGGTCTTGTGGCATCAGGGAGACACTTCTAGTGTCTCACTGACATGTGACACAAGTTGATCGTTGTTGACCGAGTGAAGACTGTCTGACGTGGTGCGATGTGGACCAATCCAAGAAAGCAAAAGTGAACCATTTGCTGAACCGTTTCTGTGTGGAAGTTGGAAAAAAAAGGCACGAGGAAGTGGAAATAGAGAGAGTTGATGAGATAGAGAAGACTCAGAGAGCTAACAAAGAGAAGGCCAAGTGGCTAGCTGAAAGGCCGAGGCCATGAGGCTGAAGCAGAAGAAGAGAGAGGTAGGGTTATGCTGCTAGAATCTCTCCTGAACATAAATGCCATGGTTGATCTCTCTGGGGGTGTTATGTTACTAGCTATATCTAGATAAATAAGATGTAATATCTGAAAAGGATAAGAGCCTGAAATTGTATTGTAACTATTTTGTTGCTAAATAATACAATGGCTCGATCTTTGGAGTGTGGAGTTTTTTATCCAAAAGGATTTTCCCCACGTAAATCTTTGTGTTCTAGTTTTCTATTTCATCTTTCATGCCTGTTGGTTCATGTAGTAGAATCTGTTAATGCTTGTTGTTGAATTTACATGTGTTTCTCTCAGATGGATCAATGTGGGAAATAAACTGTCTGTTTCCACATTAGGACATAGTTGTCTGCGTCTTTGAGGTAACCTAATCGAATTAAAGTTACCGAAGGCACTACTATTTGGAGTGTTCTTTAGATGCACTCCACTAGATTTCCTTACAAGTGGTATCAGAGCCTTCTTCTGGTTGTTGGTTCTGGATATTTCTCCTGTGAAGATTTCTTAGCTTGAAGGGTTGGAAGAAATCTGGAGGAATGGACTGATGTATTGATCCTTTGTTGAGTGGAAGCCTTGTGGAATTCTGAGATAACATGCAACTTGAAGGATGGTCAAGATGGAAAATGGAGTTGATCATGTTGTGATCTGTGTCTCCTGGCTAGTAGAGGTTTAACCTTGGAGTATGAGGTGGATTTCTTTGCTCTGTTGCTATGCAGCAGTAAAGCTTTCATATTGGTGTCTGTATGACAGGCTCCTGGGTGATATGGAGAAGCCTAGATTGTTTCTTAGTCATGGAAGAGAGTGCTTATGCTAGGTGGTGGTTCTTGGTGTTGGAAAGCTCTGTTTCCTATTAACCTTCAATGCTTGAAGGCTATGGAGTTAATCATTAGATGATTTGCAAGCTTCTGAAATATCCTTTCTCTCTTTCTCAAATGCATGTACATGGTGGTGGTTTAAAGTTGGCCTGAAATGGGCCTGGATTCTCTTGAACTATTGTTTTCTTTCTAAGGATGATTTGTACTTATATGGATCTGTGGTTTTGCAGGTTTTACATGGTTAAGAAAAACTTGTGATCATGTGGAGTTGTTGTTAAGCTATTGTCTAGACACTGGCCTTTTGGGGTGTTGCTGGATGAGATAGTTGTAGGTTTGCATGCATGCTTGGTACATGGTTTTGAGGAGGTATGACTCTTTCTCTGCATGGGAGTGTTGGTAAGTGTTTTGTCACTCAGCATTCTTGTGGTAAGGCTTGTGGGTTCCTTGATTATGGTGCTCATTGTGGACATGATTAGAAAATTAGATTTGGCATGATCTGGTGTTTGAGTCATGTTGTCCATGTGGTTATTCTCTTTGATATCTCAATGTTGCAGTTTTCAATGTGATAATGGGTTTGCATGTTCGATGGTTGTGATCTACGAGTTATGCGGTTGATGGATTAGCTACCCATTGGCTGCAGTGAAATAACTTGGATGTGGACTGTCTTTATCCATGAGGTTGATTCATTGATGGTGTATATTTGTTAGTTGGCCTTGTCCTTGGTCACTTGTGCATTGGTGTGATTGCTTTGAGATGAGAGGATGGATATTATTGAGTACCTGAATAGTCAGTTATGGGAACCTGAAGCAGTTGGTCATGATGCTTGGAGAGCTCGGGTGTCACCTTTTTAGTGGGAGCTCTAGTAGTGATTGTGGATTCATCACATGGTGGTGAATGGTTTTCTTTAGTGTTGCAAAAGGGTTCTTACAATTTTGCTTTTGTATGGACATTATTTGAAGATGTGCAACATCTTGGAACCATGGAGGATGCTTGGAGTCTTTGGCTAAGGTGTTGGTGGTGCTTGACAGGTGATGTTGTTCTTAAGTCTATTTGCTTTATGTCATGGTATACTCTTGTTTGTGCACTGGAGTTTTGGCATTGTGCATTGTACTTGAGACAATGGTGGAGTCACTTGAAGCGTGATATCTCCTATGGGAATGTGTAGATCATGGTGTCATGATAAGTTCCTGATTTAGATGATTGGAGCTTTGACAGTGATCTGGTAATTCTTTGTGTATTGAGTGCTTTGATTACTTGCTTGATACTTCATGATAGTGCAGTAATGCAGTTGAATTTTAGCATGAGATGATCGGTTGCAAGTACTCATGGATACATGAAGAATAAAGTGAGGTTGTACTTCTCTTATGAGAGATGTGTTCCTGCTTGTTACTCTTGTTAAATTTTATTAGTAGAAAGTCCGAGAAGCCTACACCTAGGTTGAATGTGAGTTCAATAAAAGACCTATGAGGAGATTTCTCTTGAATTAATCATGATGGATTATATCTCTTGAAGGAGTATTCTTGTTCCCACTCTTGGTCTACTCAGAAGTTTATCTAAAAGGTATTTGGCCCATTATATTTTTTAGATGTGTTTTATTAAGTTCACTTTCATGATATGGATCTTGAATTACTGTTTAACTTTTGGTTCTGGAGGATTCATAGTGGAAGTTGTACAGTTTGTGTTATCTCCTTGAGATTTTGTGTTATGTCATTTACTGATGAGAATTGGTAGGAGATGATGTATGGGTTGATTTCCTGAAATGGGAAATGTTTTAGCTTGATCTTCTTTGAGAAGCTTACATCCATATTGATTACATAATATTAGAAGTTGGTTTGATCTTGGTGATTGAACAGATGGATGTTGTTAAGGCTTTCTTTTGGGATGTGAAGAAGATCATTCTTGACATAGCTGGCTGATAGAAGTGTATGTAGGAGGATGTTCTACAGGAAGATGATGGGCAGAGTTTCTCTCTATGGCCATGAAGGTTTGTAGTGAGAGAAATGTTTCTTGTAGCAGATTGTTGTAGGTTGTGCATGCCATTGTGGATATTTCCTTGGTCTACATGGTTACTTTTTTCTATGTGTTGTTATTGGTAAACTTGTGATGTCTTTGGATTACTCGGATAGTGGGAGTTCCTGTTGTGTTTTGTCTTCTTTGACTAGTTGGCACTTGGAGCTTGCATTCGCTATTGATGGGTTGGTTTTGGAGCAGCATGAGTTTACTAATGATTATGCCTTTGAGGCATGTGAGATTGGATGGTATAGCATGAGCTATGGGTGCTATTTTTAGTCACATGGGTTTATCAGTTGGATGGAAGCAGTCAGTCTAATTGATGTTCTAACTGGTGTTATTTATCTTGTTTCTAGAGAATGACTTCACTATTGTGTTATGTTTGAAGCTTTGAAGTTGATATTACTTTTGTATAGTGTTTGAGCATAGTGAAGTGGTAGCAATATCTTGTTGGTGATATCACTGGGATTTTTTCCTTGTTTGTTGAAATGGTGCTTATGCGCCTTGGTGATGTATATTTCTTCCACATGTGGAAGATGACAGGATTGTTGCTTGAATGGTGGACATCTTGGATGTTGGAGTAGAATTCTTGATAGAGCATGAGAGCATGTTGAGATCTATGTGGTTTCCTGGAGGGCTGTGATCAGTTGTTTTGTTGGACTATGAGTTGTAGTTGGATGCCTAGTCTTTTTTGTAGATTGTCTAATGGATTGTTATATGTGGAATCATGTTGATTGGGTGTCTTGAGTATTGTAGGGTTTGAACTAGTGGAGCTAGTGTGGTCCTAGTTTCTAGTTGCTTTGAAAGTGCCTGTGTGATCTTCGTGAAGTGGGAGATTGTTGGAATTGTTGCCTCAATCTCACAGGCTCGAACCTCTGGAAGAGAAAAGTCAGTGTGACATTTCTTTGATCTGGCCGACTGGTAGTTTGGGTACCTTGTGAAATATTCTGGTCGTTGTAACCTTGTAGAAGTCTTGCCGAATGCTTTCAATTTAGAGTTTATCACTGTGACATAAAGCAGTTGTTGTAACTTCTCACCACATGGAGATCTCTGGCCGACAGGCCATTCAATCGAGCGTCAGGGAGACTCATAGCGACCAGGGGCTTTAGAGTGACTTCAACACTGGGGAAGAAGTCCCAGCGACATTGGAAGGTCTCGCCGATAGGGATACACATTGATGTCATCGGGATAACCTATGGCAGCTCGGTGAGAAGTCTTACTGAAAGTAACATGTCTCAGCGACAGTGTTGGAGCTTTTAGGGAAACCCCTGGGTGATTAGTAAGAAGTCTTACCAATAGTGATATGTCTCACCGATGGACACTCGAAGTAACTTAAGGATCTCGGTGTGAAGTCTCAGTGATGAAGGATTGTCTTGGCGACAATGTAACACTCGAAGACATCAGGGAGACCCTTGGCCAAAAGACTTGTTTCGATATGATGTCTCATCAAATATCAGAAGTCTCGCCAATAGCATGTGGGGTCATCGGTTTGGTGTGACTCTTGGTGAAAAATTGTTTCAGGATAACATGGAAGCCTCGGTAAGAAGTCTTGTCGAAGCTTGATTCTCTCACCGACAGTGGAACACATGGATATGACTTAAAGGCTTTGGTATGAAGTCTTGTCGAAAGTGGTAAGTCTAACCGACAAGATAGACTCGAGGTGACTTGGAACTTGCGGGGTGATGTCTTGGTGAAGGGTGTTTGTCTTGCTGATGGGAATCCTATTGTCAGTATGACTCTTTGGACTTCGGTATGACCTCTCACCGATTAGCGATGGTCTGGCCAATGCTTCTTGGATGTCAGAATGACTCTTGGCAATTGTTCAGAGTTTGGTATAACATGAAGCTCGTTGTGATGTCTTGGTGAAAGACGATAGTCTTGCCGATGAGAACACTCATGTTTATATGACTTGGAGACCTTGGTATAACGTCTTGGTGACAATTGGATGTCTTAGTGATACCGTTGGTAGATTAGTTCAACTGGAGGTTGGTGAGAGGTCTTGCCAATGGAGACGACTCCTGGCGACAACGTGTAATCAAGTCTTGTGGCATCGGGGAGACACTTCTAGTGTCTCATCAACATGCAACACAAGTTGATCATTGTTGACCGAGTGAAGACCTTCTGACGTGGTGTGATGTGGACCAATCCAAGAAAGCAGAAGTGAACCATTTGTTGAACCATTTCTATGTGGAAGTTGGAAAACAAAGACACGAGGAAGTGGAAACAGAGAGATTTGATGAGATAGAGAAGACTCAGAGAGCTAATAGAGAGAAGGACAAGTGGCTAGCTGAAAGGCTAAGGCCATGAGGCTGAAGCAGAAGAAGAGAGAGGTAGGGTTATGCTATCGGAATCTCTCCTAAACATAAATTCCATGGTTGATCTCTCTGGGGGTGTTATGCTACCAGTTGTATCCAGATAAACAAGATGTAATATCTGAAAAGGCTAAGAGCCTAAAATTGTATTGTAACCATTTTGTTGCTAAATAATACAATGGCTCGATCTTTGGAGTGTGGGTTTTTTTATCCGAAAGGACTTTTCCCCACGTAAATCTTTGTGTTTTGGTTTTCTATTTCATCTTTCATGTCTGTTGGTCACGTAGTAGAATTTTTTAATGCTTGATGTTGAATTTACATTTGTTTCTCTCATATGGATCAATGTGGGAAATAAACTGTGTCTGTTTCCGCATTAAGACATAGTTGTTTGTGTCTTTGAGGTAACCTAATTGAATTAAAGTTATCGAAGGAACTACTATTTGGAGTGTTCTTTAGATGCGCTCCACTAGATTTCCTTATAGATTTATCAACAAAAGACAACATGATCAGATAGAAGCATTCACCACATCTAGATGTTTTTATATGTCGTCATATGTGATTTATTCCTACACCTTAAGGGAAAACAAGCAAGGGTTGAAAAGGATTGGTACTCTAGGCAGAGAAGTAGGAAACAGTTTAATATATGCTCATCTACCTCAAATTACTATCCATGGATACAAGGAACCTTACTGGAGAGTTAATGATATTTTTTCCATGAAGTTGGTCAGAACAATGGAAGGTGACAAAGCCAAAAGATTGTCTTTGGAATCACAAAGTTTCATTAGACCTATTGGAGGCTGGTACATTTAGTTTCCTACTTTCACTTACATTAGAGTGGAAGGGTTTGATGGACATCCTTTCATGCCTCCCAGACACCCTATGGATAAAATGGTGTTACTAGAATTGGTAAGACAACTAAAGCTATCCCAAACTCTTTATAGTATGGCTCATAAAAAGGCTTCTTTTAGATTTCCTATTGTGATAGGAAATTTTAAATCCAATGCAATTAGAATAGAAAATTTGTGTGAAGAGGAGTTGAAAACATAATTTAGAATATTTCTCACTCCAAAGAAAGTATTATGACCAAGAAGGGAACATTGTCAAGAATATAGCTGGTTATTGTGCTCATGTTGAACATCTAGAAGACTATTGGCTAAATTGTGAAGATGAGCATAGAGTAAGAAAGAGAAAATATGAAAGATTATCATTAGAATCTGCATGAATTCTAAAAATTCATGATGTTTTAAACTAGATGGAGGAAGATGATGGTGAAGTGTTGAATAAGGCTTACAATGAACACAAAGTCTATGATGAACCTATCCAAGACCCAAACTATACAAGTGAAGAAATAACATCAGTTGAGGAATTTTCTGCACTGGTTCTATGATAGACTCAAGATTGGATAAATGGTTTTTGTAAAGTTTTAAGAGAGAAAGGAATAAAACCCACATACACACATGATAAAAGAAAGAAGCAGAGAGAAGAAGATGAGTCTGAGTGTGGGGAACGTTCTAATAAAAAGAGGAAAGCGAGTAAAGCAACTATTGGTATACATATTGAAGAAAGAACCCCTAAGGCTCAAAGCCAAGGAGTTTCATTAAAACTAGCTAGTAAGTGTAAAGATGTCGAATCAGGGAAGGTTAAATCAAAAGTAAAACAAAAATTCACATCTTCTTCCAAAACAAAACCAAAGAAAAATCCTACTATTGATGAAGAAGCAGGGGTAACAAAAAAAATTGGTACATAGACAAGGTATGCATCTCAGAGAGCTGCAACATTATTCACTTCTCCCCATTTAGTTAATATGGCTAATGTGAAATAGGCATTGGGAAAAACTCCTATGGTTTTGGATGAATTTTCTGAAGAAGATGAAGCTAATATTAAGGAACAAATGGATAAGTGGGGTGCCATGTGGGAACAAGTAAAAGAAAATAAGTCCAAAGATAAACCCATGGTACAACCAGTGATGGAAGAAATTCTAGACACAGGGTCAATTCCTATGAACATTGAAGAAGAAGAATTCATAAGAGGAACACTCACTTCAGAAGTGGGGAACCCTGATGTTCTTGAAATGGAAACATGGGAGATTGCATGATTGAATCCTATTGATAATATTGTTATTGAAGATACCCTTGATTCCCAGTCTTCACTTGAATGATCAGAATGGTAATGAGCAACCGCAGGTCTTTGAGAAATCAAAGGAGGACCAGGTTGAAATTGAAAATGATGAGCCTTCACAAGTTTTAGATGAAAAGATCAGAGATGAAGAAGATCATAATGTAATAGGATATAAAGAAGGTGATGTCCTAGGAATTGATGTTGAACACTTGGGTAGACAGGAAAATAAAATTCTTGAAACCGAAGAGACAGTGTTGAATCCCGGTAATCTAGAATCTATGTTAGAGAATATTGAAGAAGTTCCTATTTCAAGGGATAAAATAGATAAAGTTGAAGATGCCAGAGAAGAAGTTCCTGAGCATACTAAAAACTAGGAATAGATAAGTGTTACAGAGGTAGAATGTGATGAAGATGCACCTGATTGGTTAATCAGAGAATTGACTTCCCCATTGGAAGTAGAGTTGGTACCTCTGGATCTGAAATTTTTTTTGCAAGAAGTGGATACTCCTAAGCCTAGGTGAAGAGCTAAAATGAAGAATGTTATACAAAAGAATGCAGATGGAGGTAGAACAATCCATATAGCTACCCCAATAGCAGACAAAAATAAACATGATATAACACCTAAGGAGTATAAGATAACAAGTATCAATGTTAGAAACTCATCCTAGACACAAGAATTAGAAGAAATGAAGATGAATTTAGATGCAACTATTGCTAGGGTACAAAAGAGTAAACATAAGAAAAGAGAGTTGAAAGAACATGTTGCTAGTCTAGAGAGTTTTGTAAATTCATTAACCCAATCTGGTCAAGCACAGACTGAATTGCCTCAGACTCTAGTACTTATGTCACAAGAACAAGTGGATTCCATTGCAACTATTCACCATAAGATGAATGTATTTGAAGAATGGATTGAGTATTGGGTAAGGAAAGGAGAAGAACTCATTATAGATGCAACTGGGAAATACAAGGAAGCATACCGTTGGTTTGAAAAATATGGAAGATTGGAAGGAGAATGTAGATTTTTCCTGGAACAGGTTGATGTTGAAAGGAGAAATGTAGAAACTCTCATGCAAATAGATGTCCAAGAATTGATAAGAGAAAATATAATTTTAGAGCAAGAAGTTCCATCATGTGAAAAGTGGAAAAAACAATTAAGTTGAGAAGGTGACACTTTAATACAATGTATAGAAAGATTTGAAAAGGTCGGTGAGAAATGCAATAAGTTGATTGATAAAGATTAGAACTTTATTGAAGTGTTAGCACGCCAAGATTGTGATTCCCGGACACTAGGACATGAGGGTAAAGAAGCAAAATCTTTCAAGGAATGGATTGAGAGAATAAACAAAGACCATGTTCAGTTGTTAACCTGGGAAGTCATTGATGAGATCATACATTGCAGAAACACTATAGTCAGTTATGAAACATAGAAAGTGCAAAGGAATGCCAATATACTCTAGATATCTGAAGATTACACCAAGCTCAAGTTTAGTTGGAAGGAAATACATGGAATTTCAAAAGATCAAATGCATCAAATATTAAATGCTTTATGAGAGTATCAACTAAAGAAATATGAAGAAAGGATCTCGGAACCCAAGCTCTAAGTGATATAAGGAAGTATTGGATATTGGATACTAGAAGTGTCACAAAGACATTTTTTTGAAATTGATTTTTGCAGGTTGTTCCTAGTTTCGGTGGATGTTTCTTGTCTAATATTCTAAAGATGTTGATAGTCTTGGTTTATGTGGAGTGTTGTGCACCGCAATTTGAAGTTGGGAGGTGTTGCTACTAAAGAAGTCAACGCTTTGACTTTGTCTAGAAGATTTTGATGACAACTAGCATATGCCACGTGCTACATTTTGATTTGCTATTTCTGATTCTCTTGATAGACTTTAATTTTGAACTCTTAAGGCCTTGTTCCTATAAAAGGTCGTTTATTACTTTTATTTTAAGTTCAGAATTTGTGGATGTCAAAAGAGCCAAAACTTCTCTAAGTTTTGTTCTTTTTTCTTGTTTTCTAAATCATTCTAGGCTAAAAACTTGTATGCACATAGAACTTAATCAATATCAATCCAATTTGATATCTACCTATCTCATGTATTTTTGTAGCTAGTTTTGTTATTTCAGCCAAACAAGACTGTATGTTGCACAATTTAAGGGTGCATACAAAACCTACTCGGTGTCCAAACTAAAACCCCCTTCTATAAAAGCTCGCACCATTTTATGCCTAGTTGTGAGGCAATCTGGTGAAGTATAAATATTTTTGCTCAAATTATTTGATTAAATCTTGGGGCATGCATGGAGAATAACTAGAAGAAATTTTATTTTTCAATATTTTTTATGCTTTATTTTAGATGAGATGTTTAAATTTGTGAAAATGTTCCAAAAAATAGATGAATGAATGGAAATTTATTGAAAATATCTTATTTTCTATGAAATTGTTAAATGCTTAAAGCTAAATCTACTTAAGTGATAGAAAATTTGTTTAAAATTCATGAAATATTATTGCAAATCTTTTGATTTCTTGAGATTATTTTATGATCGAACTGGAAATCTTGTATCTGATGTTTATGATTCTTAATGAAACTAGAGATGTTCTTAATGAAATTAAGAATAACCATAGACCCCTTGAGATTAAAAATAATACCATATCATACCCTGGAGTGAACATAGAATGGTCAAGACCTGACTACTGGAGACTTGGGATTGAGCTAAGTCAACATTTTCCTATAACACAGACACCCTGAGGTTGCCCTGGTTAAGTCTTTCAAGAATATAGGTTCTTCGTGGTCTTCCTATGAGGACTTTATATGCACTGTTGCTAAGAGTGACATCGTCATCAACACATGTAAAAGAATAGACAACATATCATCAAAGATGAAAAAAGATATACCTTGGGAAAACCCTCAAGAGGAAAAAAATCAACCTCCAAAAGCATCCATCACTCATGTATTATTCAACAATAAACATTACGATACATATTTAGAGCTTTTCATGAACACCTTTGAAACATCGAGTCCTAAACAAGCACTTCATATGAACACACATCCCATGTCATGCTTCAACCCTCACAAATTCCAACAAGAGATTCTCTCAACTAGACGGGTGTGTGCAAGAAGTTGAGTCCACTTTTTGGCCAAAAAGTGGGTGTTTTCCCTGATTTTCAGTATTTGACACATTTGACCTTAAAATTTGAAGCACTTAGAGATGAAATATTTTAAAAAGTCACTAATAATAAAATGTAGTGCTCGGAGTCTAGTTTCCAAATATGTAATTTATTTCAATACCCAGATTGCAAAAATTGATTTTTAATAGGCATTTCTAAAAACCACTGTTTAAAAGTCATTTTTTTTACCATACCATGCGCGTGTACGACATCCATATTTTGACTTAAATTATCATATTTTTCTAAATCCTTTTGGGAAAAGTTTTATGACTCACTAAAGCTTGTTCTTGATTTTTTTTGTAATTTTTTATTGAATATATTTTTTTGTTAATTTTTTATTAGGCAGATTTGTCATTTTGAAAAATTGTCATGTACGACATGCATAAGATGACCTAAACATATCATTTTCTGATTTTTCTTTTTCAAATTGAAAAGAATTGTCTGAAGTTTGCTCGTGCAATCCGTTTGTCAAAATGTTATGTTGATCAAAAGTTATTAAAATAGTAAAAAACTCGATATTTAAAGTTTATGGACCAATTTTATTAGAAATTAATTGAAAAATAGAAAAAATAATTCAATTGAAATTTTTTTACATATTTAGAATTTGCATTGTTTCATCTAAAATGGGTTTTAATTTCGTCAGAAAATTTTGCAAAAAAGGTCGTCAGCCATATGTCCAAAGTCGGTATTTTTCTTTGACATTGTTAGGGCCTTCAACTTGCAGGTCAAACCAGGTTGAAGGCCTAGGTTCGAACTTCCAATGCTTTTCCCGAACCAAAAACCCTGACAAAAACCCGCCCACGATGCAAAACAAAATTCAAATTTAAAAAAACGGGATCTCGTTTATTAATAAACGGGATCTCTTACTATAATCAGGATCCCGTTCCCATCCGATAGTTTTTGGACCATTGTAAATGGAACAGGATCCCGTTTCATTACCTTTACAATGGCTCTGACATTCAATTTCGGTGAACGAGATCCCAATTATAGAGTGAGATCCCGCTTATTAATAAATGGGATCCCGTTTTATAGTAAGCGGGATCCCGTTTATTTTATTTAAATACACTGTGCAAAATTACTGTGAAGTTTGCAACTTTGCAACTTCATATGTACAAGCGAGAGCACTAAAAATGAATTATTTTTCATAATTTATTGTATTTACAGGTGGTGAATTTGATTTTTGGTTGATTTTATCAAAGGGAGCATCATCTACACCATTTTTGAAGTGAAATTGTGTTATTTTTGTGCTTGTTTGGAGGAACAAAAGGTTTCAATTTGCAATATGGATTGAATTTTTCAAAGGAAGCATGAAGAAAACAATTTTTAAAGTGGAACTTTGGTAGTTTTCTACTTGTTTTGAGGAACACAAGAGGAAGAATTTTGTCCTAATAAGTATTCAACTTCCAATTTGGATTGAATATTTTGAAGTATTTCACTATTAACATTCATTTGTGCTTGAGAATTTTATAATTATGGGAGATAAAACTCGTAATAAGAGAAGAAAGACATTGACTCCTCAAGAAGTTGAAGCAAATAGAGAAAAAGAAAGACAAAGACAAAGAGAAAGAATGAGAATGAAATCAATGAACGATGGTGGAGCAACCAATTCAACAACTATTGAAGATGAAAACATTGAAGATACCATAGTTGTAGATGAAGCTAATTTGCAAGGAGTCAATTTGGAGAAGAATATTATTAAACAAACAAGTCCTACTATGTCTTCAAATCCCTCTTTGAATGTTAAGGAGAATGTTTCAATATGCACAAATCTAGGCACGTCTTCAAATCCACATGTTAGTGAAATGGTAAATTTGTATGTAGAAGTTTTACAAGATGCTAGATATAATGATGTTAACAGTGACTATATTCAGAGAGATGAAACTTTTATAGAATTTATTGAAAACAAAAAAAGAAAAATCTTTTGTTGCAAATGAAAATCAAAATGATCATTTTCTTGAAAATGAAAACAAAACCTATATTTTTGATGAAAATGAAATGAAACCGTTTGTTGATGAAAATGAAAATGAGAACCATTTGTTAATGAAAATGAAGATGAAATGAAAATAAAACCGTTTTGTTGATGAAAATGAAAATAAAGCCGTTTTGTTGATGAAAATGAAGATGAAAATGTAAATGAAAATGAAGATGAAGATGAAAATGAAGATGAAAATCTAGAATGTGATGTTGAATTTAATGAAAATACTTTTTTAAAAATTGGAAGTGGTGTTTTCGATAATCTTCTTGATCAAATTTCTTGGAGGCAAATAAGAACACATGCGAATAGAATATACACCGAATTCTTTTATCGTAAAAAATTGCATTTCAATGTCAACTAATAGTGCATTGAGGTGAGAATGCAAAAATGAGAAGCAATGAAAGGTTGAGCTTTATGTTAAACCAAAGAAAAGATCAATCATTAAAACATGCTATGTCTCCTGTTGCTAGTGCCATTCAATCTATTGGGAAAAATAGTCCATCTAAAGATAAAAACATAGCAAGAAGAGCTATAACTACTGCTATAGTTAATAAAACAACTTTGAATAAAAGAATGGTAAGCAATATTAGTGAAGTTTTAAAATGCATCCTAAAACATTACTAAGAGCGGCAAAAAGAAGAGAGTATAGAAAATGATCCTATCAATCAATGTTGGAGTTTAGGTGGGCGACTAAGTGCGATATAAAATTGAATGTTGAAATTAAATCTTTGATCAAAAATATTGGCATGATAATACTAGGGTTTCATCTAATGCTAGAGATGTTTTAACATTAAAGGTGGGGTCCAAAGTTCATGATCCTCCCCAAAACACCTATTAGATACAACCTAAGCCCC
>VDFB02057971.1:0-20358 GCA_007258455.2 Sequoia sempervirens
CCTTTCTTGATTCAGCTATGTAGGTGCTTAACATGTTTCACATGTCTGACATATCTCCTCTTAGGTCACACATATCTATCTTAATTGAGGAAATTTCTTCCTTTACCTTATTGATTTCTTCATTATGAGTAATATCCTTGATTGTTTCACCATCCTTATCAGGAGTCTTCCCCGGAGAGACATTCTTTTTACCCCTTGTTGAAGGCCCCGACATGATGGAAACCACTAATGTTGAAATAAATCACACAAATGAAACTTAAATTCTCTCAAATTTTTACTGTAATCTCCTTTATTATGTCTTCAAGAACCCAATAAAAATCAAACTCCAATTCAACAAGATGTGCGAGATATGTAGATTCCAAAAAAATAGTGTAGAAACCCTAATTCTGCAATAATTCGTAATTCTACTCCAATTCTTCTAAAATATGGACTAGCTTCTTCAATATGTTCTATTTAAACCCTTTAAAAATCAGAAAAATTCTTCAAAATATAAAAGATATGCTCTTCCCAATCTTTAAAATTGAGAAAAACCTTGCCTCTATGGTGCCAAGATCATGCTCACGATACCACTTGTTATGAAATAACTTGCACAATAGAAGAATATGATATGAAATATGCTGCAAATACTTGATAATAGCTGTGAATAACAAGCCACTTTGAGGGGGAAAACCTCCAAATATCTCTAATGAGAACACACTTCACAACTTGATGATGAAATAAGACTCACAACCTCCTATATATACCTATTTATGCCAAGGATATCACCTAGACCGACTTAGACACACCTATATAAGACTTAGGCCGACCTAAACAACTAAATAAAAATATACTAATGATAATATGACTTAATAGAGAGTTAAGATAGCCACAAGCTGACTATTCATAACCCGATGTACAATAATATTAAAGAGGTAGCATTCTCCCACATTAACTACTTCCATCATTCTTTTATTACCACCTTTAGAACTATTTGGTCCCCTTCTAATCTGAACCTTCACCATCTCATCTTCATCTAACTATTCTCCTCTTTAATTTATTTGGCTCCCTTATCGACTGCACTTCATAATGGCCTCTTCAATCAAGAGCAATGTATAACGAATCGGTCTTTCCATAATTGACTGCCACCAAATTGTCTCCAAACCAAATCGACACCTCCCATGAATAGAAATCGAACCACTATCGGGTAACCAAACCGACACGATCACTGTCAGGTTTGGGAGGTAACAAACAAATATTCAACCTTCCCTTTATTACAAAGAGTTTTTGTCACTCGGGTGATAGGAAGTCCAACATCTATCGTTTGTGATAGGAACATAACACATCCAACGCCCAAACCACCAAAACACTACAAAAAACCCAAAAAACTGAACAAACTGAAACCAACATTTGAATGGAGAGTGATTCCCCTACATTAGACTCCCCAGGGGACAAAATTTGCATGTGCTCCTACACATGAGATCGTAAATCCACAATCAACTCTTCTTTTCTTCTGCCTTTTCTAGCATCTTTCTAGTATTGTTGTCACATCCCTCCAATATTGAGGTCCATTATTTAACTCTTCACTCATAAAGATTTCTCCCATTCATCATATTCCTTTTATTTTCCTGCATCTAGTCGTCAACGATAAATAACTGTTGTACCCCAAATTAAATTTTTTGCTACACTTAGCCATTTTGCAGAAATGGTTAAAAGTCTTGTCAAATTTGTCAAAAAAGGTCAAAATTGGGGTTTACATGTCTTGCATGAGGGTCAAAAACTCAAAATTTTCAAAATTTCACGATTTGGGTATGCTCAAAGCGACCAAGTCTACAAAACCCAGATCTTAGTTTTTTGACCCTATTTAGGAAAATTTCTATTTTTAGAAACTTTCTAAAATAAGAACTTTTTTTTGGGTTTTCCTGGGTTTCTTTCAAAATGCCTACTGGAAATTTTTTCTTTAAATAGAAAGTTTGGTTGTTAGGGTTCAAACTGATTTTGATTGGTTGAAAGTACTTCCTCATCAGGCTGGTGCGGTCATAATCATCAAAAGATAAGTTTTTCCCTAGTGGGTCTTTTTTGCTTTTTCAAAAGCTTTTTCAAGAGCTTTAAGGCAATTAATGGAGGTCATTCAGTTGTCAGGTGTTAGATTCAAACATTCAAGCATTGAATAGAAGATGAAAATGAAAATGATGAACGTACACGCAAAACGAAGGATGGAGAATGGTAGTTGAAGAATCTTGAAAACTGAGAAAAAATGGTTGTCTGAAGGCTTTAGGCACCCAAGCTTAGTCTAGGTTCCCAAACACTCATGTCTTAGAAAAATTTTCATCTCAAGTAGTCTAGGCAATGGAAAGCATGTGAAACAAGGAGAAAGCTGAAAAATACAAAATAAAAACTGCCTGGAAGCCATGGGCACTCCAAGAGGAGATAGGCGCCCAACTTTTCAAGAGGTCAAATGATGAAATTAGGGTTTGTGCTCCCATAAAATGTTGCTCAAAATATTCTCAACTTCATAGTGAGTCCATCAGTGCAGTCATCAGATCAATCAGTCACCCAGAATTTGAGATCATATGAAGAGGTCTCAACCAAGAAGCAGAATGCAAATCATGAAATCATCAAAAAATATTCTAAGTTTGGAGAACATGGGTGCCCTAGAAGAAGATAGGCGCCTAGGGTTTTGGAGGCCAAAATCCAACAGTTAGGGTTTACAAATATGTTCAATCTCTTCAAAATTCTTTGAGCTTCACAGTGAATATCTAGGCATGATCATCATATTTGTCAAACGCCTAAAAACTTAGGATGAACAGAAGGCATCACATGAGGTCTCAAGCTTCAAAGTTGAAAACTGGAGAAAAATGACTAAGTATGGAGATCTTGGGCACCACAGGAGGAGTAGGCGGCCAAGCTTTTGGGGCATCAAATGGAAAAATTTGCAGTTGTAGTCTCTAACATGTCTTCCCCACTCTTGATCGGGATTTCCAATGCAACTGTCACTAGATCCATCGGAGTTGACAAGCATCAGATATCACTGAATGATCGAAGGGTAAAAACCATGGAAAAAGACAAAAGTCAAAAGCAAGGTGAAAATCATAGAAAATAAACTAACTCTGAAGGAATTGAGCGCCCCATCTAGCCAAGGCGCCCAAACTTTTCACTCCCAAGATTCAATTTTCAAAGGATGCAACCTCTAGAGAACCCCCTTCAAAATTCGTCAGGCTATCCAACGAGCCTAGCTAGCAGTTTGTCAGACTCCTGAATCATCCAAAATTGCAAAATCTTCAGAAGATCGGAAAGCAAGTGTAAAAATTGAAAATCCAAGAAAAAGACCAAATCTGGAAGCCATGGGCGCCCCGGGAGTAGATAAGCACCCAGACTTTTGAGGCGCTGAAATCAATTTTCAAAAGAGATCATCTCTAGAAGACCCTCCTCATAATTCATCAAGCTATTCAACAAATCTAACAGTCAGTCAATTGGGTCAGTCTAGCTCCCTAAATTGAGAATCCATCAGAAGATTAAGAAAACATGAAGAGATGAAAAATGTGAAGAAATGGCTAACATTGGTAATGATGGGTGCCCCAGGAGGAGATAGGTGCCCATGATTTTAAGGGTCAAGATCATGTTTTTATCAAAAGTTTCCTCCAAGCAAACTTCATCAGATTCGCTCAAGCTCCGTGATGAATCATACTTGCAAATCACAAGATTCACCGAGCACCTGAATCAAGGACCAAATTGAGGTTAAAAATCAAGCAAAAGTTGAAAATGGTGAAAATTTGGTTTAATTCTGCCAAGAAAAAGCGCCCCAGTCCAAGAGAGGTGCCCAAGAATCCATGCCTTGGTCAAATTTTCAAATTTCATCCTCCAACATTCCAAACAGTGTCCACATTCGACGAACCTACTCAGGATAGGCTTTGAAAGCTTTAAAGCAAAAAGAAAGCAGATTTTCTCAAACCTCAACTTATTTAAGACATCTTTTCCTTCCATTCATTCACTTTTTGTAGGTTGGCATCAAGAGGAAGAATATTTTCCCTTTTCTCCCAACGAATATTTGAAGACCCAAACGACATGCTTTTTCGGTGTTCTTTGTGGTTTCGAGATGAGTGAGCAAGGAGGAATGATTTTTCAGGCTCCAAACTTCTAGGGTGTTTCTTTTTCAAAATAGCCACTCAGCTTTTTCCATTTCTGATCCCACATGGGCCTCTCGCTTTTTCATCTCCTTCAACATTGAGAAACTTTTCCCTCTTCTAGAAATTGCTTTTTTGCTACTTTTCCAAGATGGATTTAGCTTTTGAAGTTATGAGGCATTTGGGTTTTCTCAAAGCGTGATTTTTCTACAAAACCTAGGTTCTATCTTTATTTTGGAGAGAAATTGTTTTTCAAAGGCGAGATCAACATTCTATTTTCAGCAGCATTCTCCACTTAAAATCAAGAAACAAATCAGCTTTTTGGCAGATGTGGACAATATTTAAAGTAGCAATCATCTAGAAGCTTTCTCCATGCTTTCTTTCTATTCTCATCTCAATTCTTATCCACTCTTTGAAGAAGAGAAAGAAAACAAGTTGTAATAGTTGGCACTTTCCCTATTTTATGCTTTCATAGGTGGTTAGATGGTTATCCTATTTAGTTTTAGAAATAAAGCTTGCATGTTGGAAAGTCTTGTTTGTAAAAGCAAGGAGATATTAGGGTTCCCTTCTCCTTTTCTTGTGTATAAATAAGGGCAGCCTTGCCCATTATTTTCTTAATCGTGCTTGTGATAGAAAATTGCAAGCTTATAATGTTGCAAGTTGTTATTCAGTGTTAGTTCACTTTGTGTAAGAGCAAATTTGCATGCCTCTTTAACTGCAAGTTATTGTTCAGTGCATTTTTTATGTCAATGTATTATGGTTTGATGGCTAAACTGTAAGCCTATTTTGCTACAATCCTATTGTCCCAAAAGTGTAATCTGTTATGTTCCTGAAATTTGAGAAAATAAAGTATTGTGTCTACTTTGCTGCCCTAATATAAAGTCTCATATTTTCATTTATTGTGTTATGCTTATATGATCTCCATTTCAACTTGCATTGAAAGTAAGTAGATTTGTGTCGAAAAGGAGTTTATCTAAGTATTTTGTCAGAAAATCCTTCCTTGTCCATTTCTAACTCTCTTGCTTTGTGTTTACTTGAGAAGTTAGAAATCTCATTAGAGTAGGCTTAGTCGTAGTTGAACTTCTAAAATAGAAAATCTCAACTACGACACTTGAGTTTTATAACCTTGTGATCTTAGCTAAACAAAAAGATAGTAAAATTAGTTTTAATTTACTTTCTTAAGCAACATCGGCAAAGAGGGAGCTTCCCCTCCTAATTTGAAGAGAACTTTATCTGTGCATAGTTGTCCATTTCTAATCCGCATTCTAGAGGTGTGAATTAAAACACCAACAACAACAAAAAAGAATTCCATGTCTTTTAAACTATTCATTCCACACATCTACAAAACAACCTCTATCTTATCTGCACATACTATCACGTTTTCTCTTCTTACCACCTCCCCTAACACATTTTCCAGCAAAACATCATCCAAGGCTAACTGCTGCAACTTTACATCATTTTGAGCTCCATTATATACACCCCAACTCACAAAATCTTTTACTAAATCTGCCTCTTTCTCAACATCATTCCCTTGATCCTTAACCATAACTTCCATCTGCATATTTATCATTGTTCCACTTTTTTGTATGCCTCCAATCTTTCTATTCCACTCCTCTTCGATTGCTACATATTTTACCCATAAATCATCTTCGTTGTCATTGACTACTGCTCCTTTTTCCATGCTCTTTTATGCAAAGTCTTCATTTCCATTTCCTTGTTTGTCTTCTTCACTTTGAACCATTGTTGTCCCAATATTTACAGCCTTACTCCCTATTGCATCCTCATGTACTTCCATGTTTAAGTCCTCTTCTTCATTGTCTACTACAGCTATCTCAACATTTCTTCTCATTTCTACATTTGCATTATCCTTTCTTAAATTTTCTGCACACTCTTGCCTTTGGATGCTCTTCTCTAATCCCTTTTTCATATTCTAAATTTATTTTTGCTCCTTTCATCCTTTTCAATCTGCCTGTATTTTCCTTCTTTCCTCTTCTGATGTTTGCTTCTTCTTCCTCCTTTCTCATCTGTCATCCTCCACATCTCCACTTCATATGCACAAATTTCATTCAAAGCCTCAAAATCATCATCATCAAAATCAAACACCCAACCTTTTACCTTGCTTGAACTATAATTATTCTTCTTAAATTTTGTTGCACACCTTTGTTCTTTATTTTCTTGCTCATTATCCACCATGACTCCTTGTTCTTGGGAATGGTTCTTCTCTTCATGACTCCAACTCACAACCTTTTTCTTCTCATCACCACAATTAATGGTTGTTATTTGTTTCACCACCCATACTTTATCTTTGAATTGTTGTCCTTTCTTGGATGCACTTGTACTTCTCACTCTTTACTCTATCTTCGTCCTCAAATCATCTTCCCAAAGCCTTCTTGTTGGTGCCCACTTGTTCCTCAACATGTTCCTCTCTCTTTGTCCTTTCTCCTTGGTACAATAATCTTTGAAAACTACTTCTTCATTTCCATTTAATGGATGCCTTGCAACAACCTGCTTTCTTTTCTAACCTTTGGGTACTCTCTTGAATTCTTTCATAACTTTTCTCTTTTCATTATTTCCCATTGCACCTTGAACCTTCATTTGCTGCCCCATTTCAGTGGGTTTCCTTTTCCAACTAGGCACTTTGTATCCATGATCTATTGAAAACCTCATCTCTCTTTTCTCTCTATGCTTTTGCAAACCAACATTATTGTTTCTTTCTTCATGGCCCAGACCATTACTCGTATTCATAGATTCAACACTCTGCTGCTCAAATTTCATCTCTTCTTTGTTTACCAATTCTTCACCTTCATCTACAACATCTTCTAGAGCTTCCTGAAATTCATAATCATCCTCAACATCTACATTATCATTTGAAATCACTATAATTCTATGCTCTTCTTCATATTTAAGTTCCTTGTATTGTACCTCTTCCTATTGTACTGCTGCAATTTGTTTTCCTCTTCTCTCATCTTCATCTCTATCCAAGGGTGCTATGTTGGACCATTCTCTTATCCACTTAAAGGTTTATTCTGGACCTCCCTTGTAAAGCTCTTCATACCTGCATAGACATGCTTAAAGACAACATTAGACAATAAAATAAGAGACCACAATGTCTCCATAAGTGCCTCCTTCATGGACACTTTCCTCTTCCCTTTTCTCTCTTCTTCTTGCACTTCTTTTGTGCTCCACTTCTCAACTCTCATCATGTTCTCTTCAATGAGAACTTCTTTGACCTCTTCTAGTCCATGTTGCTCTATATGAAACCCCTTGTTGTCCCAAAAATTTTGGAACCCTCTCATCCTCTTATATTTTCCTCTTAAGGCTTCTAGACTCTGCCTTTTTCTCTTCTCAATAATCTCCTTCACAGGCCACTTTACTTTTCTTGTCATTGTCCATACCCAAACATAATCTTGGTTTCCTTCCCCAAGCCATTGTTTGTATCTTTCCAAATCTCTCCTCAATGTTGCTAAGTCTTTCTCAAATTCTGCATCTTTCATCTTCTTGTTTTCTTTCTTCTTGTCCCTCTTTGTGAGACTCTCTTTTCCAGTTTGCTTTTGCATCTTCCAATCTTCCTTCATTTTTTAGACACCTCACCTAGGGCTTTTTTTATTTCCCTCTCTACCCAGTCTTTTGGTGCCACACCCTACTAAAAATCTCATCAATCTATAACACACAAGTAAACTACAATTGCATCATCCCACAAGAATCAATATCTCCCTTTGTATGCTCTATTGAGATTCTTTGGCATCTATCAATCTACAACATATTCACTTTTTTCTTTTCCTCTTCACTACCCACAAGTCTTGGCTAAGTTGCCTCACTTTGGAAATCTACTCAGTGCTCAGAACCTTCTACACTCTGATACCAAATGATGGCACCAAACTTCAGACACTCACAATATTCAACCAACTTGATCGTTCTTTCCCAAGACAAAAACTCTCGAAGATCAACTGCTACAAGAACTTACAAGTTCTTGACAAACCAATCGGCCTTAACTAAGACATTCACATAAACTTGAAACCAAAACTTAATAGATGGAATTATCGCACTTAGATGTACATTGGAAGGATAACATTTTATTAATGCATAATATTATTCAATTGTAAATCATTCTCGACCTAACAGGATCAATCTCATAGTTTACTCGACCTCCACCACACTTTACTCTTCTCTCTTAACTCTCTCTAATGCTCCTCTAAACTTTCGGCCTTACTCCATTCTCGACCTCTATAACACTTCAATCACACTTGACTTTATTATCACCCTCATTCTTTATACTCAACCTGTTCTTTATCTTCCTTCCATGGATTTGCTTATCCTTTCCTTTTTGGCCTCTCTACACTCCCCTTCACCATCTATTTAGCATCCTCAACCCTTCTCTACTATGTCTTTGAATCCTCTTCATTTATCGACCCTTATACTCTTTTCAGCTTGCACACTCCTTTTCTCATCAACTAGAATCCCTTATTGTTATCGTAACTCCTTCGAATCTCCTTCGGTCACTTATTGCATCGAATCAGCCTTCCTCATTCCTTGTTCGATAGATCTTCTCCTTTCAGCCTTTGTTTCCCATATCAGCCTTCATCTCAATCTATTTCCACTATTCTTTATTGAAGCCCCCTTTATGGGTATTTGGCCTCTCCCTATGGCCATATTCTATATTGGCCTTCGGCCCCTTCCTCTCCCACATCGACTACTTCCATCATTATTTTATTACCACCTTTATAAGTATTCAGTCCCCTTCTAATCTGAACCTTCACCCTCTCATCTTTATCTAACCATTCTCCTCTTTATTTTATCTGGCTCCCTTATAGGTTTCACTTCATAATGGCATCTTCAATCAAGAGAAATGTATAACGGATCGATCTTTCCATAACCGATTGCCACCAAATTGTCTCCAAACTAAATCGACACCTCCAACGAATAGAAATTGAACCACTATCAAGTAACCAAACCGACACAGTCACTGTCGAGTTTGGGAGGTAACATACAAATATTCAACCATCCCTTTATTGCAAATATTTCTTGTCACTTGGGCAACAAGAAGTCCAACATCTATTGTTTGCGACAGGAACATAACATTTCCAATGCCCAAACCACCAAAACACTATGAAAAACCCCAAAAACTGAACAAACTAAAACCAAAATTTGAATGGAGAGTGATGCCCTTGCATCAAGCAACTTCTACAAACAATGCTTCAAATAGTGGCTCTAGATAATCTCTACTGCATGGTTTTTCTAAGCTTGTTGAAAAGGTCAAATGCACCATACAAGTCTTTATTAGTACACAAAGTAGTTGAATGTCATCATGTGACAATTTCTTCTGGGATATATCACATATAAGATGGAAACCTCTTCGATGGAGACACATTTGATTCTTCCACCTGCCTAGATATATGTCATGCTCCTTGAAGTGTGGATAGTATTATCTACTTGGAATAGGTTTGAAACTCAGGTGCATTTTTCAAAATAAACAAAAAAATTCCTTTCTTTGTCAAACCTTCCACATAGATTATCTGGGGCTGAAATTTGTTTGCCTAATGAATTTAGAGAAGAAAAAAGAACCAAATTTTTTTCCATCGGATTCAAAAATTTCTTGAGCTACATAATGGACTCCAAAAAATTTCCAAAAACATTGATTGGTAAGAAACTTCCATATATTTGCGAAGATTTAGTCATGTGGCACCAAATATCATGAAGTGCACCAATGCATTTTGTTGTTGCCCTTCGAATAGCTTGAATGGCATTACAAATATCAATTAAATGTGTGTTTAGAAATTTCTAAGATATAAAATCCATTTATTCAGATGCTACAACCTTTCTCTTGACCTGGTGGTTGGGCTATTTTACTATCACTTTTCCTTTTGACTATCCCACTTTGGTAAATATTGTCCTTTGTGTGCTTTGAAGTACTAGTAAAGATTGTCTTATTATGGTGCAGGAGCACCTTGTGCTTCAAATAGGCAAAAATATAAAATTTGCATTCTCATCATGAAGGCATTGTAAAAAGGTCATGAGAAGACCTATTCTAATGTATTTGAGTCCTTAAATAGGTCTCTAGGAGTTAATTAAGTAAATTGGAAAAAATGTTGCTAAAAATGTAAAAGTTGTCAATAAAGCAAAAAATGCAAAAAGAGCAAAAAGCAGGAAGATCAAGAGTAAAGTAGGAAAAAGAATGGTTGTGATCAATGAAAGAAGTTGTAAAGGGAATTATTGGTTGGGAAACATCTTTATAAAGCATGGAATAGGCAAGGAAGAGGTAGTCATAGAATATTGTAAACAATTTTGAAATAAAGATTACCTTTTTTTCTGAAAATAACGTTTCCTTTGTGATTCTTCAATCTCCTTGAGTCTGTACAGCACCATTAAGCTTGGATTTCTATTGCTTTGAATTCATTTGAGTGTAACCTCTTTAGTTAAGGTGGTATTGAGGATAACTAAGTGAATTAAAGGGTTATTTGCAAGTTTTTTTACTTATAATTGTTGGTAACCCTTAAAAATAGGGTTTTGAGTCTTTTAGGATTTGTGCCTCCATTCCACCGATGGAAGTTAGTTAGATCAATGGAATGGGATTGTGTTAGGTTAATTTTTGGTTTATGAATGTGTGTAGGTGTAGGGGAAGCAATGGCATAAATTTTTTATGCTTCCTTTGATTGAAATTTTGTGTTTTTCCCTTGAAATTAGGTGGTTACAATCATGAAAATGAAAAAACAGCATGTACATGGGCTTGAAGATGATAGATTAAGCTTGGGAAGGTATATTTTAACATGTTTGAGGTGGTGGCAGGTGGTCTTAAGTTTTGCATTAGTCTTCTTCAATAAACCCTCATTCTATTAAGCAATATGGAGCCTATAATCAAGGGTTTTATAATATGATGCAAAAATGAGTCTTTTAGTGCCTGAAAATTGGTGTTATGGAAGTTTTGTAACCTGTCTTAATGCTTCCTGGGGTTATTTGGTAGCTTCAAGTTGATTAAATGGTGGTTGATTTGTATTTGTGACCTAATTGGAGTGGATTTCCAACAGACAGTTTATTGGTTTGTATGTATTTTCCAAAACAAGTGCTATTTCCTTTGAATTATGTTAATATTGAGAAAAATGGGTCCTTAAAAATGTTCATAGTCTGTGGTGGAACATTGAGGTTTAAATATGATACCTAATTTAAGGGTTTGGCTAACCTACTAGAATATTGGACCTTGGGTGTATGAGTTTGTTTATCTAATGATCAGAGTTAAGATGTTGTGGTTTTGTGTTGATTCTGTCAAAAGGATGATATTAAAAATGTCTAAATGCCTGGATAGTGTTTAGAAAGCATAATATGTTGTTTTGGTGCTTGGACAATGTGGAACCATGGTGCAAAGTAGTGTTTTGAGTACATAAAGTTAAGGTTCTGATAAGACAGAGTTGTGAAGCAGTATAAATGATTTTTTTTTGTCATGTAATGATGTTGAATGGTGTACAAAATTCTGAAAGCAAGTTGTGATGATTTGTTTTGCCTTATTGAGATAAGTTGAAAAGAAAGGTAGTTTGGTGAAAGATGAAAGAATTGATTGGTTCAGTATCTCTAATCAGGTTATTGTTTTGATTCTGACTAACTAATGATGGTTGAAATTTATTCAAGTTTGATAGAGGATTGGATCCAAGTTCTGATGTTTTGTGGCTTGTAGGAATGTAAAATCAAGAGAAGTTGATGAATTTTGTTGAAAAGATTAGTGAATCCATGGTGGTTGTTTAATTTGATCTTCTCCATTTGATTTTGGGTCAAAAGTACCCCTAGTTGGTTTGAGGTTTTGGTAGATGCTTTGCATCAATTGGTATCAGAGCTAGCTGATTCTGAGGATTTGTTGGATTGGTAGTTTTATGAAGTTGGTTTGTTGAGTTGTTGGTTGGTTGTAGGTGCTTGAACCATCTAAGCTACAAAAAGAAAGTGTTGGTGTTTATGCAGGTTAGGAGAGAACCTGATTGCTGGTTTCCAAGAGACTAGGGAGAGAAAAGAAAAGACACCTAGGTGAGGCAAATAATTTTGTTGAGTGTGTGGTGGAGCAGTTAAAAAAAGATGGATACCTGTCTAAAGAAGCACTTGAGGTTGCAGCCTGAAGAGTACTCCATTGATGGGAGTAGAAGAGAAGATGAAAAAAACATTGGTCATAGAAGGTCAAGGATGAATTGTTGAAAAGAGGAAAGTTTGCAAGGACAACCCTGTGTCCTTTTGAAAGAGAAACAGTGATTGTGAACCTGATGAGTAGAAGAAGAGAAGGGAAAAAGGCAGAGACAAAAAAAATGAAGACAAAGTGAAGGAAAAAGATGAAGACAAGAGAAGATAGAATTGAAGACAAAGAGCATGATTTCAAGTAGTAGCAGAAATGAAGATTCAAGGTCAATATAACATGTTTCCAAGGGACTTGGAAAGTTTTTGTAGGTTGGTTGTATGGTGCAGGAGCACCTTGTGCTTCAAATAGGCAAAAATATAAAATTTGCATTTTCATCATGAAGGAATTGTGAAAAGGCCATGAGAAGACATATTCTAATGTATTTGATTCCTTAAATATTTCTCTAGGAGTTAATTAAGTAAGTTGGCAAAAATGTTGCTAAAAATGTAAAAGTTGTCAATAAAGCAAAAAATGCTAAAAGAGCAAAAAATAGGAAGATCAAGAGTCAAGTAGGAAAAAGAATAGTTGTGGTCAGTGAAAGAAGTTTTAAAGGCATTTATTGGTTGGGAAACATATTTATAAAGCATGGAATAGGTGAGGAAGAGGCAATCATTGAATCTTGTAAACAATTTTGAAATAAAGATTACCCTATTTTTTAAAAATAACGTTTACTTTGTGATTCTTCAATCTCCTTGAGTCTGTACAACACCATTAAGCTTGGATTTCTATTGCTTTGAATTCATTTGAGTGTAACCTCTTTAGTTAAGGTGGTATTGAGGAGAACTAAGTGAATTAAAGGGTTGTTTGCACGCTTTTTTACTTATAACTATTGGCAACCCTTAAAAATAGGGTTTTGAGAGTCTTTTAGGCTTTGTGCTTCCATTCCACCGATGGAAGTTAGTTAGATAAGTGGAATGGGATTGTTTTAGATTAATTTTTGGTTTATGAATGTGTGTAGGTGCATGGGAAGCAATGGCATAAAGTTTTGATGTTGCCTTTGACTGAAATTCTATGTTTTTCCCTTGAAAGTAGGTGGTTACAATCATGAAAATGGAGAAACAACATGTACATGGGCTTGAAGATGATATATTAAGCTTGGGAAGGTATATTTTAACATGTTTTATGTGGTGGAAAGTGATCTTAAGGTTTGCATTAGTCTTCTTGAATAAACCCTCATTCTATTAAGCAATATGGAGCCTATAATCAAGGGTTTCATAATATGATGCAAAAATGAGTCTTTCAGTGACTGAAAATTGGTGTTATGGAAGTTTTGTAACCTGTCTTAATGTTGATCAGGGTTATTTGGTAGCTTTAAGTTGATTAAATGGTGGTTGCTTTGTATTTGTGACCTAATTGGAGTGGATTGCCAGCGGATAGTTTATTGGTTTGTATGTATTTTCCAAAACAAGTGTTATTTCCTTTGAAGTATGTTAATATTAAGAAAAATGGGTCCTTAAAAATGTTCATAGTCTATGGTGGAACATTGAGGTTTAAATATGATACCTAATTTAAGGGTTTGGCTGACCTACTAGAATATTGGACCTTGGGTGTATGAGTTTGTTAATCTAATGAATCAGAGTTAAGATGTTGTGGTTTTGTGTTGATTCTATCAAAAGGATGATATTAACAATTTCTAAATGCTTGGACAGTGTTTAGAAAGCATAATATGTTGTTTTGGTGTCTGCACAATGTGGAACCATGGTGCAAAGTAGTGTTTTGAGTGCATAAAGTTAAAGTTCTGATAAGACAAAGTTATGAAGCAGTATAAATGATTTATTTTTTTCAAGTAATGTTGTTGAATAGTGTACAAAAGTCTGAAAGCAAGTTGTGATGAATTTTTTTTCCTTATTGAGACAAGTTGAAATGAAGGGTAGTTTGGTGAATGATGAAAGAATTGATTGGTTCAGTATCTCTAATCAGGTTATTGTTTTGATTCTGACTAACTGATGTTGGTTGAGATGTATTCAAGTCTGATCAAGGATTGGATCCAAGTTCTGATGTTTTGTGGCTTGTAGGAATGTAAAATCAAGAGAAGTTGATGAATTTTGTTGAAAAGATTAGTGAATCCATGGTGGTTGTTTAATTTGATCTTCTCCAATTGAGTTTGGGTCAGAAATATGCCTGGTTGGTTTGAGGTTTTGGTAGATGCTCTGCATCATATTATTTTCAAATTATGCTCTCTACTCTGAAACTCAACATTATAAGTGTGTCTTTTATTCTTTGTTGATGACCTCTTGACCCTATGAGTGTTATCTATCCATGTTATTCTCTGTCTCATCCTTTTATTTATTTATCAAACTCTTAGTATAAAGCTTTCTCATACATGATATGAATATTGATGCTACTCTCACTGGAATATAGTATATTGCTCTCCCCTTTTGATTATCATAAGAATAATCCATTGTGATTCTTAAAAACATGTTCATTGTGTAGGCCCTGCATCCATTGAAAATTCAAAATGAATCCCATATTGAAGTGGGTAGTGATTAGAATTTTCTTTTTGCACAGTGACCAAAATGAGTCAGGTAACCTCCAAAATCACCCTAAATAACTAATCAAAAACTCTCCTAGAGCCATGAAAACACACCGAAATGTTGATTTATGATAGGGGAGCATGTTTTTCAAATGGATTGGCATGGAATTGAACCAGCTTCATTTTGTGATTTTTCAAAGTGGGTTCCTGGGACATGTTGCATAGGTGCATTTTTTAGTATTAAAATCAAATTTTACATCATGGGAAACTAAAATTTTGCAAAAAAAGGTAGGAAATTTTAGGTCCTAACACATTCATTAAACCCTTATTCTGTTATAATGATTAATCATGAAATATAGATAACAAAAACTGAAATAACAACACCATACACAAGAGAACACCAAGTTTATGTAGAAAACCCAATGAGGGAAAAACCAAGATGAGGATTAGCTCACAATATAAGTAATTTCAAAACCAATACAAAGGGGCTCACTTCCAAAATAGGACACACTATCCAAAAGGGCTCACAAACAGGGCTCACTTCCACAAAAATAAATACAAAAAGATAGAAGAGAAATGTTACACAAAGAATACTTATCAATGCAATAAGGAATCTGCCACAATTCTCCAACACTTTCGTAGTCTTGTTTGAAATATTTTGGACACCTTCAGCTTACTGCATTCAGGAATCCAATACTTTGAAGTTTGCACTGCTCTAGTCAATTTTGAATCACACACACATCACTTGCATTGATCTCGCATGTATCTTGCTTCTCTCTTCAAGCACACACAACTCACAACAACTCCATTCTTATTTATATCAACCTCAACCTTAACCATCTTCTCCAAGGTTGGCATTCTATCTGTTGTATCTACAAATTAAAATTAGGTCAGAACCTAAACATTCCCATGGTGGATAGGAATGAAAGGGGACCAAAATGAAACTTAATCGACACCAAAATTAAGTATCACACACCACGGTACGCACCTAATAATACTTGAACATTTTTTAATGTAGTGTAGACACCAAGTCAATCGTTACCCATGAAAACACATTTGAACATTAAGTACACTCTTCTGACACTTATGATACACCTAGCCATGAATCCTCTTGACACCAACAAGAGAACAACCCCATTAACTCTCCTTCACAACTACAAGTCTTGAAAAGCAACTATGGAGAAATGTGGAGCAACTACATTTCTCCCTGACACCTCTGTACAACACTGCAAAACCAATTCTCATACTAGTAAACACAATTTCCTCTCACCAATGATCCAGAACCCAAAATTATGAATATAGCAACCTCTAACAACCTCAAAAAACATACTAAATCCACATAGGCATAACATTAATACAAAATAAATGTGGAGCAAGATCTACAACACATTCTAAACACTTGCACAACATAATTTTCTCTGTTTATCATTTTTTCTCAAAAGAACTTGGAAATCAAGTACCAAAGACACTTCACCCCCGAGACAACCCATTGACATTGATATCCGATTTTGTCATTAATGGAAACACATGATGTGAAAAACCATCAAAGACAACACATCTATGAACGTACTTTCTAAATGATTTGACAATATGTAAAACTTTCTCCACCGATACCTTACACTTTTTCACATGATACTTTCTCCCCCTTTGACATCAATGGAAAAGGATAAAAGTTTTGCATTAATCTCCCCTTTGACACTAAACCAACATACCTATTCTAAATACTCCCCCTTAGGAACCCAATCAAATCAGCAACTCAATCACAACACATGACACTACTTACTCCCCTAAGAGGTAGCCACCAACATCAGTCCAAACAAGGGATAGATCCATAGATCCACTGGACTGATGCATCTCCATATGCATATAGTTCAATGAAGGAGGGGTAATAACCCCCAACCTCTCCCGAAGATACTCAAAAGTATCCTTTGGAAGATCCTTAGTAAATATGCCATCAATCTGATCCTTTGTAGGTACATAGTCAAGTTTCACCTCATTCTCCATAACCTTCTCTCTCAGAAAGTGATACCGAATAGATATATGCTTTTTCCTTGAATGCATCACTGGATTCTTTGAAATGTTAATCACACTTGTATTGTCACAAAAGATAGATATATGCTTGTCATATACAACTTTGATATCCTTCAATGTCTATCTCATCCACAAAACTTGTGTACAACATGATGTTGCTGCAATATACTAAGCCTCTACAATAGATAAAGAAATTGAATCCTGCTTCTTTCTCAACCATGACACCAATCTACATCTATATAAGCACTTAATTTGAAATCACTATCCTTAGGATACCATAAGCCATAATCTGAAGTGCCTCATAAATATCTGAATATCCTCTTCACTGCTGCAACATGTGTTTCTTTAGAATTTTCTTGAAATCTAGCCACAAGACAAACTGCATGCATGATATCCGATCTAGTAGTAGTTAAATAAAGCAGTCGACTAATCAAAGATCTATACTTGCTTTGATTAGCCCTAGGTGAATCATCATCTTTTTCTCAATTTACAACCAGTCACCATAGGAGTGTATACCAATTTGGAATCATCCATTCCAAACTTCTTCAATGTCTCTTTGACATACTTAGATTGTGAAATGAATATCCCTTTATTTTTTTGATTGATTTGTAGCCCAAGGAAGAAATTCATCTCCCCAAATATTGACATTTTAAACTCTTTTTGCATCTCTTTAGCAAATTTCTTACACATAGCCTCATTTCCTCCAAATATAATGCCATCCACACATATAACCACTATCAAGATATTGTCTTCCTCAATTTTAAAATAGAGATTACTATTTGTGGTGCCCTTATTGAATCCTTGTTGTATCAAATAATTCTCCAATATTTCATACCAATCTTTGGGAGCTTGTTTCAATCCATACAGTTCCTTCTTCAATTTGCATACCATATCTGATTGATCTGATAACTAAAATCCTTCTGATTGTTCCATGTAAACTTCTTCTAATTCACCATTTAGAAAAGTAGACTTCCCATCCATCTAATAAACTTTAAAGAATTTATATGTTTCAAATACCAAAAACATTCTAATAGCTTCCATCCTAGCCACAAGAGAAAATTTCTCCTTAAAGTCTATTCCTTCCACTTGTGAGTACCCCTTACACACAAGTCTTTCCTTATTCCTTACCACTTCTCCATTCTCATTCAGTTTTTTTTCTGAACACCCACTTAGTTACAATTATATTCTTGTTTGTTGGTCTAGGAACCAATTCCCAAGTCTTATTTTTCTCAATTTGCATAAGTTCTTCTTTCATCGCCTTCATCCAATGTTCATCCTTGCATGCTTCACTCACTTTTTTAGGTTCAACTTTAGAAAGTAAACACAGATTTACCTCAATTTCAGCAGCTTTTCTTCTTGTCAATACACTTTTCCTTTTGTCTCCAATGATTTTTTCTTCGGCATGATTCTTTTTCATGTACTTAGGGGTCTTAGGGGTCTTCTCCAGAGCTTCTTCCTCTTCATTTTGCACTTCTTCTTCATCAATGTTTTCTTCTTCTACTTCTTTGTAATCATGTTCATTTGATACATATCCATCCACTGCAATTGAATTCTACAAGTTTTCATCAACCTTAACATTTGCACTTTCAACTATCTTTCTAAGCCTTTTGTTGTAACATCTATAAGCTTTGCTTTTAGTAGAATATCCAAGGAAGATACCTTCATCATACCTTGCATCAAACTATCCTAAGTTTTCTTCTTCTCTTTTGATATAACATTTGCTTCCAAATACTCTAAAGTGTTTTACAATAGGAATCCTTCCAAACCATAACTCATAGGGAGTCATTGTGTTGTTAGCTTTAGCTTGAACTCTATTAAGTATGTAAATAGTAGTATGAATAGCTTCTCTCTAGTAGACTTCTGGTAGATTTTCCTCTTTCATCATATTCCTAGCAACTTCTTGAATTGTTTGTTTTTTCCTTTCAACAACTCCATTTTGTCGAGGAGTTCTAGGGGAAGACAAATGCACCTCTTTATTCCATGAGCTTCAAAAAACATATTGAACTCATTAGAGGTGAATTCACCACCTCTATTAGACCTTAAACATTTGATTTTTAGATCCATTTCATTCTCAACCACAATTTTATATGCCTTGAAGTTATCTACTGCATCAAAATTTTCTTTAAGAAATGTAACCCATATTCTAGAATAATCATTAATCAAAAGCATAAAGTACCTATCACCTTGTAGACTTCCCACCCTTGTAGGACCACAAAGATCTATATGTACTAATTCTAGTAGTCTAGTAGCAGATTGTTCCTTTCCATTGAAACTACTTCTTGCTTGCTTTCCAATCTGACAATCTATATAGACAACATTGATAGGCTTCATGATTCTAGGCAAGTCTCTCACTGCATGAACTAAGTTTATTCTCACAAAATTATCAAAATTCATATGACACATCCTCCGATGCCACAACCAACTGTCACTAATTTGTGACATAAAGTGGTACAGGAGCACCCTAACAAAATCAAGCCTCCATGTGGAAATTTTGAAATTTGATTCAAGTTTTGGTGTCCTCACCTTGTAATGAGGTTATTAGAGTCATTTTTCATATATTTAAGGTCTTTAGGAGTTCATTTATGCCAGATTTGAAAGAATGTAAAATGTATTCAAAATTTGTCATTCAAAAGATGTAAAAGATGTAAACTTGTAAAAAATTGCAAAAAAGTGCAAAAAAGGAAGATGAAAGGTCATGGGGGTCTAGGTCATTCAAAATTAGTTAGAAACTGAAGGGTCAGTTGTGGATTTCCTATAAAATACCATTTGTACTTTGAAGAAGTTTGTGGGTGATTGAAATTTTGGAAATATAATGATAAAAACACTAATTTTATGCATATTTCCTCAGAATTTCTTTGTTTTCAATGAGTGTACAACCCTGTATGGGAAAGAATTAATGCCAAATGATTTTTTAAGTGATATATTTCTCAATCACCTTCCAAATACAAGTTTGTTTCATGTAGATTGGTTTTGTTTTGAGTAAGTTATAGTGATTTTCCATAAAACTGTTGAAAACCCATGTTAGGGTAAACATGGATATTGTAAATTGTGTTTCTCCTGTTTTATTCATTGAAATTGGCTAATATTTGGTGGAGAAAATATTGGTAACAACTTCTTTAATATTCTTGAAGTTTAGACTGATTGAATAATATTGTTGTGTGGAAAAAGTGAAGGTACAGTCTAAAAATTTGTATATTGACTGGTAAAAACAAAGTTTGTGCAACACCTAGGGTTTAACAAAATACTTGTAAATATGGTCTTGTGGTGTTTTATTGAGCTTGGGTAGACTCAAATACATGTGATCTAAGTGTTTTTTGAGTGAATTTGAGACAGGAGCTATCAAAAGCAATAAACCCTAGGCCTGTTATTGTTGCAAAGGACTAGTGAAACCAGAATACTAAGAGAATTTTATGAATTTTGACTATGTTTGGTAAGTCTTTCTTGAGTTATATTGCTTTAAAGAGGTGATTGGGTGAAAGAGAGTCCATTTCTTGTCTTGGTTTGGTATAGTGTTAAGTCTGGGATCTTTATTTATACGTTGTCCTGTTAAGACAGTCATATTATGGAGTCTGAAATTGGTTATTTGAATACAAGATTGTTGAAAATTC